>CABHPP010136430.1:0-10508 GCA_902168425.1 Peromyscus attwateri | reverse complement strand
AGGGCACCTTAGGGCAAGCAAACAAGCTATGCACAAGGCCTGTTCAGTGTCTGCTGCCAACATTCACTCAGAGGTTAAGATTACTGGCAGATCTTCAAGAGGTCCTGAGTTCAATTCCCAGGAATTGTATATTGGCTCACAACCAGCTATAATGAGAGCTGGTGCATTTTTCTGGCATTCAGGAATACATGTAGGCAGAAAACTATACATAATAAATAAATCTTTTTAAAAAGTCAGTCTTGCTGGGCAGTGGTGGCACACATCTTTAATCCAAGCATTCAGGAGACAGAGACAGGTGGATCTCTATGATTTCAAAGCCAGCAAGATCTACAGAGTGAGTTCCAGGCCAGTCAGTACTATACAGAGAAACCTTGTCTCAAAAAAAAATCAGTCCCCTTAACACATCTAGTCTCTTTAAAAATCCAAAAATGATTTTAAAAGGTTGAAATCTCCCAAGTGTGGGCTCCTAAAAAATAAAAATTCGGTTAAATAACTCCTTACTTCTAGAGGTAAAGGCCCAAGGCAAAGTCTCTCTCTGACAAATAAAATCCACTCTCCAACTGTGTAATAGTTCGATTTCCAATGTCTGGATCCACTAATTATCTTTTGAGCTTCTCCAAAGGGCTTGGGGCACATCTTCAGCTCCATCCTCTGCAGCACACACAGCTTGCCTTCCAGGCTCAGGATGGCTGCACTCTGTAGCTGCTGCTGTTCTTGTCAGTCACCCCACAGTACTGACATCAACCCCAATGCTGGGTCTTCTGCTGAAACATGGCTGTACTTTCATCAACGCCTCTCATGGACTCACTCTCTTCATGGTTCCAAGTCTCAAATTCTCTGTGTGGCTTTTTTAATTCTGGAACTTCAACTGCTACTGTGCTTGCACCTTCACCAATGGCATGTCCTGGCCTTTCACAGTGCCAAGCCTCAGCAGCAATCCATGATCGATTCATGCCCTCAAAGCCAGTACCACCTGGGTGACTCTCACACCACCAAATTTGACTGCCAGCATGAAATGCAACTGCCTCTGGGACACAGCATCCATGTGTCCTCAGGAACCACTTCTCAGAAGATTTCAACTCACCAATGCTAGTGTCCTCTTTTTTTTTTTTTTTGGCGGAGGCCGGGGGGGAAGCAGGGGTTCAAGACAGGGTTTCTCAGTGTAGTTTTGGTGCCTCTCCTGGAACTCAATCTATACACAGGCTGGCCTTGAACTCACAGAGTTTCACCAGGCTCTGCCTCCTGAGTGCTGGGATTAAAGGCATGCACCACTGCCACCACTGTGGGCTCATCTTAATCACCACTAATTTCTCAACTCCAGCCAACCAGCATCCAGTATCTCAGTAAAACAAATGTTTCAATTTAGTAGTTCAGATATTTTGTTAATCATAACTGATTATTCAGGCCCAGCTAACAGGGGCCACAGAATCTTAATTCAAAATAACAAATGGCCACAACAGAGACTTTAAACTTCCCTCTGAAACTTAATAAGCCACGTTCCCATCTTCTGCATTACCCTCAACAGTCTTATATTCCAAGCTACTACAGAACAGCTTACCATTCAGTAAACACTCAAAGGATTTTCTTACACAATGTTTCAAAGTCCCTCCAAAATCCTCCTACAAAATAACATGGTCAGATCTGTCAAAGTAGGACCCCTCTCCTGGTACCAACTTGTCATAGTTAGAGTTTCTATTGCTGCAATAAAACAACATGACCAATAACCAAGTTGGAGAGGAAAGGGTTTATTTTGCACACACTTTTACATTTGAGTCCATCATTGAAGGAAGCCAGGACTGAAGTCAAACAGGGCACAAACCTGGAGGTAGGAACTGAGGCAGAGGCCATGGAGAGGTGCTGCTTACTGCCTTGCTTAGCCTGCTTTCTTATAGAACTCAGAACCACCAGCCTAGGATTGTCCCCTACCCACTTTGAGCTGGGCCCTCCCAGTCAATCACTAATTAATAAAATGCCCTATAGCTTGATCTCATGGAGACATTTTCTTTTGGCGGGGTAGGAGGCATCAAGACAGGGTTTCTTCATGTAGCCTTGGCTCTCCTGTAACTAACTCTGTAGACCAGGCTGCCCTCAAATTTACAGACATGTGCCAGCCTATCCCTCCCAAGTGCTGGGAATAAAGGTGTGCACCACCACTGACAGCTTAAAAATATTTTCTTAATTGAGGTTCCCTCCTCTCAGATGAGTTTAGCTTGTGTCAGATTGACAAAAATATATCGAGTGCAAGGTCCTTGAGCTGAAAGGAGAAGTGGACACAGGCTTCATTCCTAACACAGAAACAATATCCAGTTGATAGCCAGCTGCTAATGAAAGCTTAGTTTCCTCCAAGGGAGTCTCATTGGGGAAACCAACTAATTTAGAGGGTAGGGTGCTTGTGCAACAGTAGATAGCCAACTGAAAATGAACTCAATGGCTTCTTTGGATGTTTCTTGTCTCACAATATCATGTCAGGGTCTTTTACTTTCTTGTTTGTTCTTTGTTGTTTTTAACTTTTTTTGCTGTTTTGTCTTCTTATTTTTTTCTTCTCTTACTTTACCCTATTAGTTTCTTTGAGTGTATACAATGGCTACCCCTTTAAGTTTTGATGGGATTGAGAATGTGCAAGCCAGTGGGTCTCTGATTCATCTGGCTTTTCTCGGGCTCCTTTCTTTCTCTTTGTTCCATTTGTTCAATCTAATGTGTTATTCTTTGTTTTATACTAGTATATTTTCTGTAATGTATTTTATATTATTATTATCCCATAGAAACCTCTTTGCTTTCTAGTGAGAGACAGAAAGATTCAGATATGTGTGAAAATGTGTGTGTTTGTGTTTGTGAAATGAGTGTATTGTTATGTGCATGTGTGTGTATAAGAGTCCTTGGAGTCCCTAGGAGGGCATTGATCACTTGGAGCTACCATTATAGGTGGTGTGAACTACATTTCATGAGGGCTGTGAAACTCACTTACAAACTCAGCCACTTTGTAAGAGCAGCACACAATTTTATCTGCTGAGACATCTCTCCAGCTTCTGCAATATTCTGCAATATGTGTTAATCAAAACATACTGATAACCTAAGTTCTACTCCTCTAACTCCCAGGATGCACCAGGATTCTCTAGTCCTATAAGGGCTAGTATTGTTTTGTCTTCATCTGCACACTTGAGTTCACAAACTTCCTTCAGATTCTTTCAATACTCATGTGATATCAAAGTCTTACATTCACTAAGATATCAAAAAGAAGCCTCAGATTTTATTGTAAATCTTATAGTATATATGAGACAAATAGAACATTGCCAGTCTGCACTAACGTCGAACAGCCATGTCTTGTAAAAATAGGTGGCTAAGTGGAAGATTGTGGGAGACAATGTAGATAAAAGTAGTATACAGCCGGGCGTTGGTGGCACACGCCTTTAATCCCAGCACTCAGGAGGCAGAGGCAGGCGGATCTCTGTGAGTTCGAGGCCAGCCTGGGCTACCAAGTGAGCTCCAGGAAAGGCACAAAGCTACACAGAGAAACCCTGTCTCGGAAAACCAAAAAAAAAAAAAGTAGTATACATGTCACTGATAAACAACATCATTAAAAGAAACAGTGAGAGTCACTAGCTAATAAATAATATTTCATCGTATCCTAATAGATTGTTCAGTACCAACATTACATGTGTCATTTAAAATTTATGAAATGGGAGTTCTGGAAGATGATTTCTCCCTTAACTTTTGAAGAGAATTTCTCTCTGGTCTTAACAAAATGATGTAGCACTTGGGGACAAAGACACATCCCAACAAGCCTGTACTGGAGGCTAAGATGGAGAAGACCTCCACAGCCACCATTATCTTTCCCTTGGTACTGTGGTAGACAGGGAGAAAAGTGACCCAGACACTGCAGAACAACAGCATGCTGAACGTCAAGAATTTGGCTTCATTGAATGTGTCAGGGAGATTCCTGGCCAAGAAAGCCACAGTGAAGCTCCCCAGGGCCAAGGAACCCAAGTATCCTAAGACAGAGTAGAAAGCAGTTACTGAGCCCTTGTTGCACACAATGATGATGTGACCATGCTCAGAGTGTGCATCAATGTCAACAGAGGGAGGAGATGTTCCCAGCCAGATTGCACAGAGAATAATTTGGATGATGGTGCAGAATGGAATAATGTAGTTAGGTACCCCTGATACCAGGATCCACTTCATCCTTCTACCAGGAGTAGTGACTTTGAAAGCCAAAACCACAGTAACTGTCTTGGCCAACACAGTGGAAACAGCCACAGTGAATAAAATACCATATGTTATTTGCTGCAGGATACAGGTAGCTGAGTTGGGATGGCCAATGAAGAGCAAGGAACAGAGGAAACAGAAGATGAGGGAGATGAGCAGGATGTAGCTGAGAGTCAGGTTATTGGCCTTCACAATGGGAGTGTCTTGGTGCTTCACAAAGATCCCAAGAACCAGAATGGTGAATGCAGACAAACACAAGGCCATACAGGACAGAGTCATCCCCAAGGGGTCATCAAAGGCCAGAAAGGTTACATCTTTGTACAGGCAATGGTTCTGCTCTGCATTGGCATACTGGTCCTCTGGACACTTAATACACTGATCCATATCTGATGCAGAAAGCAAAAGTATTGTTAGTGCAACTTCAGCATTTCTTATGGATAGGCAACTCTAGTGTATTTTGGAAGCGTTACACCTTTCACATACTTTATTGATAAAGATGTAATTGAGACTTTTCTGAAAAGCAATGCTTCCATTTCATACTGCCTATCTTCTTCAAGGACAAACCCAGATCCTACTGATACCCTATAACATGAATCTTCCTGTCTGAATTAGAAGTGATGCCCTCCTGAGAGATGGAGACTTTGTCTTTTCCAGGAAGAAACTTCTTATAGCTTTTTTTTTATTCCCATATGATCATCAAACACATGAGTTGCCGAGCGACAACAAATTGAATCTATTGTGTGCATGCAAGTGCATATGTATGTGAAAGCAGTAAAGGAAAATGAGTGTTTGAAAATAGTAAATGAAAAAGAGTTCATGAGTTTGAGAGATTTTGTTGCATGTGGGAAATACAATGGGGATAGAGAGAGGTTTTCTAATGATGTATGAAAATTTCAAAGAAAATTAATTAAATATGATGCCCTTAATTGTGTCCTCATCAGGGAACAGGGACACTAAAGAGATTATAAAATGAAATAATGCTAGTTTTAAGGTAGAAAACTCTACACAAATATAACACCCAGAAGGCTTATATCTTATATCACTACCTTTGGGAGCACAGAGCACCTACTTCCTTCCCTAATTTCCTTCTACATGAGACCTCTGTGGGTACTTTCCCTCTGGATGTTCCTAGGGAGTGGGGGATAAGAGATTTAGACAGAAATATAGGGGGAAGAGAGAGAGAGAGAGAGAAACACAGGATAGCCTCAGAGGAGCATAGATCCTAATCCACCAGCCCAGAACTTTAGGGCTCTTTATATCAGTGCCAAGGGGGGAGGCAAAAGACCTCCCCATTACTAGATACAACTAAATGTAGATGCTACCAAACACCTAGTACCCAGGTCTGAGGTCCAGTCATCCTCTTAGGAAGCAATGCTGGTAAAGAAAGCTCAGATATCACTAGGAAACCTCCATGGACTCCAACAGACCTGGGTTCTACTAATGTACTGAATTGTGAAGGAGTTACTGATAAAACAGCATGAACAAGATAACATGAGAACTCCCAAGTGATAGTGGTAACACAGAATATTTGAATTGAACAATAATACCCCATTCATAAGTTGTAATTTCCACTGTGGCAAGTAAGTGAAATATGATTGTAATAGTGCTAAATTGTGGATAATAATGGAGAGCAATGTTGTGCTTCCAGGATTTTAAGTCATTCCATGTATAAAACCAACCTGGCATTTATGCCCAGCTATAATTACATTTTTTTGTTTGTTGTTCTTTAAGGGGCTGGAAAGATGGCTCAGCAGTTAAGAACATGGTCTGTTCTTACAGGGGGGCCTACGTCCAGTTCCCAGAACATGTGAAGTCCCATATTACTACCTGTAACTCTGGTACAAAGGGCATCAAATGCCTCCAGTGGCCTTCACATTGACCTGGTCCTGTATGGACTTACTATCCTCTACATATGCCTAATTCAAATATTCATAAACTTAAAGGCTTGTTTATTTTTGTTGGTATTTATTAATATAAATGCCCTTTATAGTTATTATCTTAAATCAATTTTATTACAATTTGTATATTTTTTACACATGTGTGTGACTGGTGTGTGTGTGTGTGTGTGTGTGTGTGTGTGTGTGTGTGTAAAGTGCAAGTTGTCAAGAAGTCATCTTGTAGGTGTTGGCTCCATCTCATTTCAATGGGCTTCCTGCAATGAGTTCAGGTCATCAGACTTGTGGCAAGAGATTTACCTGCTAACTCTTCTCATTGACCATAAATATCTTTTTTTTTAAGACTTAGTTATTTATTATGTATACAGTGGTCAGCTTGCATGTGTGCCTGCACATAAGAAGAGGGCAGTGAATCACATTATAGACAGTTGTGAGCCACCATGTGGTTTCTGGAAATTGAACACAGGACCTCTTGAAAAGCATTCCATGCTCTTAACTGCTGAGACATATCTCCAATGCCCCAAATGTCTTTTTTAAATGTTCTTTGCATTATAGAAAATGACTGGCAATAAAAGTCAAAATCAATTCTGGACTCTTTTAAATTTGGCCATCTCCAAATCAATAACCAGTTGACTTATATGGATTGTGTATGCCAAACTATCATTGGAATAATTGTGGCTATTTCTTTTCACTACAAGACTATGTTATCTATATTATTGTGACATTCATTGCTACTGTGTACAAAAATCTTAAGTGGGACACCTGTCTTTCTCTACATCAAGTGTCCACATTTTTCCCCATTATTTTCTGTGAAATCAAGTGTTGTCTCATGTTTAGCTGTTTCTAGTAATTTTACCCACAGTTACTACTCTTTAGTCACCACAGCCTACAAAGGCATCAGTCTCAAAACACTCTGAAAACCTCCCTCAAATGGAAGTAACAGCACTTGCAACATCCCAAAGTTTCCTTAGCAGGCTCCCATTGCAGCCTTATGGTACCACCCTGAATTAACATCTTCATGCTGTCTTCCCCACTCACCTGTCAGCTAAATGACAATACAAAATAAAAGCCATCAGCAAATGCTGTATAAACAGCATGCCTACCACCACACAATAGTTATTTACCATCATAACACATGGTGACTCAATATTTCTCTTTGTCAGCAATGTTTATGGGCAGTGGCAAGAACAAGTTGTGTAGGATTCATGACTTCAGTGACAGGAGATGACTCAGCAGTTAAGAGTGCTTATCAGTAGCACAGACACTGAGAGAGACAATTAACAAGTGGGACCTCCTGAAACTGAGAAGCTTTTTTAGAACAAAAGGCACGGTCAAGAAGATCAAATGACAGCCTACAGAATGGGAAAAGATCATCACCAACCCCACATCTGACCGAGGGCTGATCTCCAAAATATAGAGAGAACTCAAAAAGCTAGACATCAAAGTACTGAACAATACAATTTAAAAATGGGCTACAGAGCTTAACAGAGAATTCTCAACAGAAGAACCTCAAATGGTTGAAAGGCATTTAAAAAATTGCTCAACATCCTTAGTCATCAGGAAAATGCAAATCAAAACAACTCTGAGATACCATCTTTCACCTGTCAGAAAAACTAAGATCAAAAACACTGAAGAGAGCTTATGTTGGAGAGAACGTGTAGCAAGAGGAACACTCCTCCACTGTTGGTGGGAATGCAAACTTGTACAGCCACTCTGGAAATCAGTATGGCGGTTTCTCTGAAAATTGGGAATAAGTCTTCCTCAAGACCCAGTTATGCCACTCTTGGTCATATACACAAGGAATTCTTAATCTTACCACAAGGACACATGCTCAACTGTGTTCATATCAGCATTATTTGTAATAGGCAGAACCTGGAAACAGCCAAGATGCCCCTCAACAGAAGAATGGGTAAAGAAAATATGGCACATATACACAATGGAGTACTAATCAGCAGTAAAAAACAATGATATCGTGGAATTTGCAGGCAAATGGATAGAACTAGAAAATATCATCTTGAGCGAGGTAACCCAGACTCAGAAGTACAAACATAGTATGTACTCAGTCATAAGTGGATACTAAATGGGAGGGAAGGGATGGCCAGAGTGCAACCCACAACTCCAGAGAGGCTAGCTCACAGGGAAAGACCCGAGGAGGGACACATGGATGACCCTGTGAAGAAGTGGATGAGATCTACATGAGTGGACTGGGTGTCAGGGGGTAGCAGAGGGTGATGAGAGGGGGATGAGTACAAAGGGGATTGGGAGGGTAAAGCTTGAACAGGGACAGAGTGGAAGGGCAGGGAGGAAGATACCATGATAGATAAGGACATCATGGGAATAGGAAGAGGCAGGGCACTGAGGAGGCTCTCAGGAATCCACAAGGTTGACCCTACTTTGGTCTTCTGGCAGTGGTCCAGCGGGTGCCTGGACCAGTCTACCCTAGTGACCAGCCTAGCAAATAACCTAGCTGTCATCAAAGAGCCTTTGTCCAGTGACTGACTGATGGAGGCAGATGCAGAGATCCACAGCCAGGCACCAGTCTGAGCTCTGGGAATCCAATCGATGAGAGAGAGGAGAGATGCTGCAGGTGAGGGACGACGTCAAGATCATGATGGGAGGACTTGCAGAGATGACTGGCCACACTAGTGGAAGCACATGAACTGTGGACTAGTGGCTGTGGAGCCCCCGTGGGACTTGACTAGGCCCTCTGGATACAGAAGATGGTTGTTTGGCTCGAACTGTTTGGGAGACATCCAGGCAGGAAGATCGGGATCTGTCCCTGCTCTATGGGCAGGCTTCTGGAATCCAGTGCCTGTGGTGTGACACCTTGCACAGCCTTGGTGCAATGGGAAGGGACTTGGACCTGCCTAGGCTCAGTGTGCTGGGCTCTGCTGACTGGTCATGGGAGATCTAGATTTGGGGGATGTGGGGATGCGGGGTGGCTTGGGCATGAGGGCTGGGGTGGGAGGATTGAGGAGGGAGGATCTGTGGATAGTATGTGGAGTGAGTAGAAAATTTCTTAATAAAGAAAAATGAAAAAAAAGAGAACAAGGGTTTGGACTCAGCATCCATATGGAAGCTTACACCTATCTGAAACTCAAGGTCCAGGGGCTTGTATGCACTATTTTGGCCTCCACAATCTCCTGCACATAAACTCACACAGGAAAACATACATACATTCAAGGAGGTTAAATGAATAACCAAATATAAACAAAGACTCATGACTCCATTTTAGTCTACATGTAACTTTACAGGGATATAATCATTGGGACAGTATAGTTTAGAATTCCCTCACAGGGCTGTTTGATTTTTCAAGACACTTTCTTTTACAAAATACTACCAGCAATGATTTTACAGTGAGTCAAGGGTATATGTGAAGGCACAGGTTGTAATGTATAAGGACATGATTATTGATCACATACTTGTAAAACAAAATTAGGAAAGGATTGGATTTTATTTGTGCTGTAAAAGGGCCACAGAACTTAGTAGGTATCCAGACTCTCCCTAGCTCAACTGACTCCATCATAGAAGTACCACTCAGAGTGAGATAACCCAGACTCAGAAAGACAAACATGGTATGTACCCACTCATAGGAGGATACTAGTTGTGGAACAAGGTTGACTGGACGGCTACTCACAACACCAGGGAGGCTACCTGGAAAACAGGACCCCAAGAAAGACACGGGGATCGCCCAATGACAGAGAAATGGATGAGATCTACATGAACAGTCTGGACGTGAGTGGGGGTAATGAAGGGTGAGGGTCGAGGGAAAGAGAGCTTGAGGGAGAGGGAGATCCCAACTAGATCAAGAACAGAGAGGGAAAACAAGGAATGTTCATGGTAAATGAAGACCACATGAGAACAGGAAGAAGCAAAGTGCTAGAGAGGCCCAAAGAAATCCACAAAGATGCCCCCACAATAGACTGCTGGCAATGGTCGAGAAACAGCCGGAACTGACCTACTCTGGAGATAGGATGGCCAAACACCCTAATTGTCATGCTAGAAACCCCATCCAATGACTGAGGGAACTGGATGCAGAGATCCACGGCCAGGCCCCGAGTGGAGCTCCGGGAGTCCAATTGGCGAGAAAAAGGAGGGTTTATATGAGTGAGAATTGTTGAGACCAAGGTTGGATAAAGCACAGGGACAAATAGCCAAATGAATGGAAACACATGAACTATGAACCAATGGCTGAGGGGCCCCCAACTGGATCAGGCCCTCTGAATAGGTGAGACAGTTGATTGGCTTGATCTGTTTGGGAGGCATCCAGGCAGTGGGACCGGGTCCTGTGCTCAGAGAATGAATTGGCTGTTTGAACCTGGGGCTTAGCAGAGACGCTTGGCTCAGCCTGGGAGGAGGGGAATAGACCTGCCTGGACTGAGTCCACCAGGTTGATCTCAATCCTCGGGG
>CABHPP010136429.1:38773-56080 GCA_902168425.1 Peromyscus attwateri | reverse complement strand
CCCAAGAGTGGTATGGCTGGGTCTTGAGGTAGATCAATTCCCAATTTTCTGAGAAACTGCCATACTGATTTCCACAGTGGTTGTACAAGCTTGCATTCCCACCAACAGTGGAGGAGTGTTCCCTTTGCTCCTCATCCTCTCCAACATTGACTGTCATTCTGTCAGCTTTTTATTAACCACTGAGAGTAATACAGATTTATAGTGTAGAAAAGGATTGTTCCATAGCAATGGGGAGATAACTTCAGTCCTCCACATGTACAGGCACACATATACACACAAAAACACGTCACACACACACACACACACACACACACACACACACACACACACGAAGAGGAAGGTTGGAAACGTGCCATCTGAGGCCAGGTAAATTCAGTCAGTGTGGCAGGCCCAGAGGCACTTCAGAGTGAAGGTAACCTGTGGGTCATTATGACACCCCTGGTGCAGACTTCAGAGACTAGCAAGAAATGTGACAAAGCATTGAGCACAAGCCTGCATCATGTAAATTATGCAAATGAGCCCCAAAGCCTGTGCCATGTGGCACAAAACCTCCAAACCTTGTGCAGCCCTGCATTCTGAGCCAGGAAAGTCATTTCCTCTGCTCCAGCCTGACCCCACTCTGCTGACATGGACTCTCTTAATAAACTGACCCCGCTTCTACTACTAGCTGCATCTCTGACCAATTCCTTGTTTCAGGACATGTTTCAGAACCTGGAACTGCTCTGAGGGTGCCCACCTAACCCTAACATCCCCCAACATCATTAGGGCAGAAAGCACCGGAGAGTGAAGGACAGCGTCTAGGGTATTCCTACTGCAGGCTGAGGTATACGCCTCCTATGGAGGAGCATCGTGTGCTCCTTGAATGGCTTCCCGTCTGGAAGGAGTGCCCCGTGTCCCAGTCACAAGGAACAGTCCTCGTGACACTGATGTACTCCAGACACCAACCAAAACTGTCGTGGTTTCCAGAACCAACCTCACGTTGGACACGCTGCTGGGATGACTTACAGAACTTCATAAGGAGCTGTTCATACTAGTGTAGTTTAATTATAGCCAAGGGAGCCGGTTAGACCCACACAGAGCAAATCCTGGCCGTGTGACAGTGAGCCAGAGATCCTAAACAGTTACACTTTGTCTAGGAAGCCTCATGACGAGGGTGAGGACAGCCTGAAGTCCTGGCATCAGAGGAGGAGCCATCGTCCAGTAAAAGGTCATCCTCACCATTCTAATAATTTACCCCACAGCTAAATCTACGCATGCATCTTTCCTGATTTTTGTTTATTCTTTTCTAGAAACTGTGAGGCTGCTATAGTCAAAATGGAGAGAAGCTGAAGGTTTTTTTTTTTTTTTTTTCTCCTCAGTTCTGGCCAAAACTGTAAATAAGCTTCATTTCCTTTTACAAATCCATGTCTCCTGCTTGGTTTTGCTTTGTTTGTTTGTTTGTGTAAGGCTGGGAGCATAGTAAAGACCTCAGATTCAGGTGGCAGGAGGGTTGCCAACATGCCACTTCCATTGTCTTCAGGAATGTGTTTTTCTGCCAGTGTTCATGTGGTAATAGTCACAGAGTACTAACAACCAGGAAAAATTAAGTTTTGGTGTCCAGGGATTTTATGGGGTTATATTGTATTTAAATACAGGCGAGGTTGGTTGAATCATTTACCCATGGAGATGAAGTCAGTCTTCAGTCCCTCCTTCTAGGAAGTTAGGTTGATATTGATGAGAACAGGAACTTGGAACTGGATAGGCAGTTTAAGGGCGGGTACCCAGGAAGTGGTTCTAATTCTTGTCCTTTGCCAGAAGCAGGAAATGTCCTTGGTTGTATCCTGGCCAAAAGCCAAGAATTCCAGAAGGGAGCCCTGATTTCTTATGCTTTTCTCCTGAAGCAGTACCCTACCTGGAGGTTATACATAGGGTGTGGCTAAAACTCCAAACACCACTCAGACCTTCCTAGTGAGCAGCTTTGGAATAGGGGCTCTGAAGGTGGAAACAGGTTCTATCCATTTCAGATTTTCAACCCATCTCCCAAATGTTTTTAAGATCTCTACTCTTGAGGTAAGAATGTAACAAGGCCTCTTGGGGGCATTAGGACTCCACTAGTGCTCATTAAGGAGCAGGGTGGTGGTGGCACTCGCCTTTCATCCCAGTACTCGGGAGGCAGGGGCAGGCAGATCAACACAGAGAAACACTGTCTTGAAAGACAAAACAAACAAACAAACACCTCGTTAAGGAAAAGCTATTTCTTCTTGACCAAAAGAATGGAATCTACTAGAGCCTCAGATGGAGACACGGCATACTATGGTCTTCCCCCTGCTCCTGGAAGAGTTAATCCAGCTGAGTGATCAATTCCTTGGCCAAGAGATCACCCCCTAGGAAGTCTGATTCACTTAAAGCCATGCTCAGAAGATGGGAGGAATAATTATCCTTTTCTCTTTCCTAGAACTCCCACCAATGTATTTTAAACTTACCTTGATTTAAGATTTTATTTTATGAAACTATAAAAACCCTGTGAAATTTCTTCCACATTGGAACATGGAGTTTGGGGTAACCTAAATCTGTGTTCCTGAGCCATAGTACTCATAATGGCTCCAAAATAAGCTATGTTATTCCCTTTAAGATGAGAGCTGTGGGGGCTGGAGAAATGGCTCAGTAGTTAAGAACACTGTCTGCTCTTCCAGAGGACCTGGGTTCAATTCCCAGCACCCACATGAGAGCTCACAACTCTCCATAGCTCCAGTTCCAGGGGAGCCAACACCCTTACACAAACATGTATGCAAGCAAAATACCAATGCACATAATAATAATAATGATGATGATGATGATAATGATGATGATGATGATGAGAGCTGTGGTTTTTGTGTTAACAATACTATGACCAAAAGCAACTTAAGGAAGGACGAATTTATTTTAGTTTATGGCTCCAAAGGGAGAGTCCTGAATGGCAGGGAAGGCATGCAACAGGAGTAGAAACTGGCTGGTCACATTTTCATCTGCACACAGGAAGTCAAGAGAGAGAACAGGAAGTAGAGTAAGGCAATAAACCCTCAAAGCCCACCCCCAGTGACACACTTCCTCCAGCAAGACTCTGCCTCCTAAAGGTTCCATAACCTCCACACACAGTGCCACCAATGGAAACGAAGTGTCCAAACACGTGAACCTGTGCAGGATGTTTCTCACTCAAACTGCCGTAGTCTTCTCCCTCTTCTTGGAAACCGCCAAGATTTATAGCTTGCCTCACCTGTAATTTTCTCTCACACACTATTAAAATCATTCTTAAGCTTTTTACTGAGTCCATGTGAAAGTTCTTTTACTAATGAGACCAAGAACCTGCAAAAGGCAACGCTGGTTTCCCTGGTGAAACCAGACACCTGATTTGCAACTCCCCCAAAGTCTCTGATGAAATCAATGTGAACCAAAATCCCAGTATTCTGATCTCTTCTGGTCTCCCTGCCATGGCCAGCCCCAACCAGAGACGTTTCATTAGCGTAAATTATCAGGTGTAGTTCCAATGGCACACCATGAGTTACAAAGACAGCCCTTCAACCAGGAAATTATAAGGCTCTACGGTTTGGATGTCTGCTGTGCCCCCACAGGCTCGTATGTTTGAACACTTAGTGCCCAGCAATGGCTGGTTTTGAGTTGGGAAGCCATGAGGAGGTACAGCCTGAAAGATTTCATGCTTGGGGCTCAAGGGGGGGGGGGGGGACACACTGTATAAGATTGTCTTTGGGGTAAGTGATATATTCGAAGAGTTATTAATGTCATGGATAGAGAGCATCATATGAAGAGCATTCAGGCCCATGATTCAAAGTAGAGGCCCCTTCTTACAGACAGGTCTCATAGGAAGGGGGATGTTTCAAGTCATGAGTTGTGGGTAGTAGTTCATAACACAGGGCAGCAGCCAGGGGTAGGCGGGAGATTCTGCATTCTGGAGAAGGAATGTGTGGCTCCAAGGCTGTGGAGGAAGTAAGAAGGGGTGTGGGCACATCTAGTTAAGGTGTACCCATTGTACCAGCAGCCTTCTGGTGTCCTGGAGTCTAGCAGCCCAAGTCTGTAAACTTTCTTCCAGAAGTGAGAATGGTGCCTGCCGATCTCCTGGAATCTGGACGTTTGGGAAGCCCATTATTGGACTACAGATTGGTAAATAGGCTGCGTTTCCTTCACAGCAGATATGAGTGAGGCTGCCACAGGCAGGCAGGACTTCATCAGCCCCTAGCCAAAGCTTGACATGGCCCAGCTGAAAGAAATGGGTTGCTGGGAGGCTGACCTTGAGAGGTATAGACCCCAGTCTCTCTCTCTCTGTTATGTTTTGGGTTTTTTTTGTTTTGTTTTGTTTTGTTTTGTTTTTTTGTCTGTAAGCAAGCTGCCCCATGTTCCCACGGCCATGGCGCTTCCGGCATCCCTTCCTTGCCATGACTGACTGTATCCCCTGACACAATGAGTTAAAATAAATCCTTCCCCTTTAAGTTGTAGGCTGTTTGACCACAGCAAAGAGATAAGTAACAATACACAAAGGTTTCATATTAGTCCTCAAGAACTTAAAAAGAAAAACACATGGCCAGACCTCTTTTGGGAGGCCCCTTTCCTCTCAACCCAGCATCTTTGCAGAAAATAAAAACATAATTTGACTGGCTGGGTGTGGTGGCTCATGCCTATGGTTGGTGGACCTGGAGGCTCGTGCCTGTAATGCCAGCCCTTGGGAGGTTGAGGGGAGAAGGATTGGCTTGAGTTTAAGGCCAACCTGGGCTATTGAGTGACTTTCAAGTTAGCCTGGGCTAGAGTAAGACCTTGCTTTTCTTCTTTTTGTTGGTTTTTCAAGACAGGTTTCTCTGTATGGTTCTGGCTGTCAGGGAACTCTCAGTGTGAAAGCCAGGCTGTGTAAACAGAGATCTGCCTGTTTCTGCCTCCCGAGTACACCACCACCACCTGGCTTAAGACTTGCTTTAATTAAAAAAATTATTTTGATTGCTGGGCACTGGTGGCACACACCTTTGATCCCAGCACTCCGGGAGGCAGAGCCAGGTGGATCTCTATCAGTTCCAGGCCACCCTGGTCTACAGAGCGAGATCCAGGACAGGCACCAAAACTACACAGAGAAACCCTGTCTCGAAAAACAAAAACAAAACAAAGTTGTTTTTATTTATCTATTTACTTATTTTGGTTTTTCTGAGATAGGGTTTCTTTGTGTAGCCTTGGATATCCTGGAACTTGCTCTGTAGCCCAGGCTGGGCTCGAACTCATAGAGATCTGCTTGCCTCTGCCTCCCGAGTGCTGGGATTAAAGGCATGTGCCACCACCGCCTGGCCAGATTTATTTATTTTTACTTTATGTGTATGAATGCATTAATTTAGGTTGGATCCTCTTTCCTGTTGGATCTGCTGGAACTGGGGTTACAGATGGTTGTGAACCATCATACAGGTTCAGGGAATCAAACCTGGGTCTTCTGCAAGGGCAACAGTTGTGTTTGTCAAACTACCCCTCCGTCCTAAGCCCTTGTTTTAGAACAGCGTATAAACAAGTTTATAGACAAAGAACCAGGCTAACTATCTGTTTCTAGACTTGTTGTTCTGTTCTTAGAGTGTGTCATTTTGTTTTGAGACAGTATCATGCTATGCAGCCCAGGCTGGCCTTGAACATTCTTAAAATTTTAAAATAATGTACTACATTTTATTATTTTATTTCATTTGTGTGTGTGTGTGTGTGTGTGTGTGTGTGTGTGTGTGTGTGTGTATTTGTGGTAAGGAAAAAATTGGTAAGCAAGAAAATTTTCCCCTGTGCAGAAATAAAAACCTTGACACAATAATTAGACTACAACATCAGGACACTTTCCCAGGGAATATGGCAAAAAGGACAAAAGATAACAAATATAAGAGAAATGCCAGGTAGGCAAGATGCCGTGTTCCTGTAGTCAAGCCACTCTGGAGGCTGAGTCAGAAATCCTTGAGGCTGTGATTTTGAGGCCATTCTGGGCACCATTGTGAAACTGTTTGAGAAGGGGGGCGGGGGCCAGGAGATGACTCAGTGTTTAGGTAAAGGTGTTTAGCACAAAGCCTAGCAACCAAATTCAATCCCTGGGACACACATGGCGAAGAGGCCTAACTTAACAATAGTGCTGCCATGACAGGCTGTAGGCAAACAATACTGAGACTAGGCCCCACTAATACAATAACAGGGAAAAGCTACAGGCTGTTCCCTGTCGGGGACCAATCAGAATTGAGACAAACAAGTACTAGAACATTAAGGATAGCTTTCACTTGTATGTAAGTTGTCAATTCCTTGGAGCATTGCCAGTACCAATCCTTGTTTGACAAGACTTCTGTTATCTCACTCCTGCCTAATCAGGAGTTCAACCCCCATCTGAATCCAGAATTCCCCTACCTCCCCATCCTTTACTTCTTAAAAACCCTGCCTTGGGTTTTTAACTGAGCTCGATGCTTTCCCTGATCTAACCACTGTGTCAGAATGGATGGACGGAGAGCCCAAGCTTGAGCTTGCAATAAAGGCTCTTTGCTTTTGCATCTGAACTCGGACTCCTGGTGGTCTCTGGAGGGCTCATGACGCAGGCATAACAATGGTAGGATGAGAGAACTGACTCCTGCAAGTTATCTCCTGGCTGCCACTTATACACCATGACATATGCACATACGCACAAGACACAAATTCTCTCTGCCTCTCTGTCTGTCTGTCTGTCTGTCTCTAACTCTCTGTCTCTGACTCCCCTCCCGCCCCACACACACAGAGGAAAAAATGCCAAGGATGAGGGACATCTCAGAAAGGTGGAAAGAATGTAAGACTTGGAGGATGTGACGGGAGTGAGGTGAACTGCTAATGTGACTGGCTATTGCAGTCATGAACTTCCTGCAGCTGTAATTGCCTACACAAGACCAAGCCAGTAAGACCCATCAAAATCCCAGCAGGCAGCACTAATTGGACCCAGAAAGTTACATTCAAAAAGATGGGGGGCAAGAGGGGGAAGGGAGATGTGTTGGGGGTGTCCAGGGGGAGAAGGAAGGGAAATTAGAGGTGGATATTATCAAGATACATTGTGTATACATAGGAAAGTGTCAAAAGACATTAAAATGTTTCAGGCAGGGGTGGCACACACCTTTAATCCCAGCACTCGGGAGGCAGAGGCAGGTGGATCTCTGAGTTCGAGGCCAGCCTGGTCTACAGAATGAGTTCCAGGACAGCCAGGGCTACACAGGGAAACCTTGTCTTGAAAACAAACAAACAAGACTTTAAAATGTAATGAATAATTAAAAGAGAGAAAGGGGAAAAAATCAGACTAGTTTTACATTTGGATATCAATGCTGCCAGAAGAAACAAGACGTAAAGGAAACATGCAATAATGCAACGTGGAGATTCTCACTCACTAGAATTATCAGTGGACATTCATTTCAAAAAAGTCCCGATATCTGAAGCCGACTTCTCCTGAGAGCTGAGCATTGGCTCTGGAAACCTGGAAGCAGAACATATAAAGCACTTCCCTCCCTGTGACTTGACTGCTATGGAACAGTCAGCGTCTGGGCAGACTGTGGTCAGCCAGTTGCTAGGCCTCGGGCCTCATAGCTAAGGACATGGTTACCAGTGACACTTAGCCCTTTAGCTGTATCGTACGCCTTTCCAAAAATCCTATCCTTGAAAGTTTGACTTTAAAAACAACAGGGTCATCACTGGGCATGTCAGCTTTTGTCAAAATCGTATTTTATCATGGCAACAGGAAAAGAAACCGAGACAGAGGTCTGCCTTTTGTTGTTGGTCAGGCAGTGTCTCATACTGTAGCCCAGGCTAGCCTCAAACTCAGCAACCAACAATGCTCCTGTCTCTACCTACTAAATGTTAGGATTATAGGCATGTCTAGTGATGGTAAAACGGCACTGGTGGGTGGCGCTGGTTACCGGTGGAAAAGTCACAAGCCACGGCCGCGACTACCAGAGTTAGAAAGAGCTTTCTTAGAAAGAAGCCAGGCCTGGAGACAAAGGAAGGTGGCAGGAGCAGAGAGAGAGAGAGAGAGAGAGAGAGAGAGAGAGAACAGAGAGGAAACACAGAGAGGAAACACAGAAAGAGAGTGTGGGGGTCCGCAACCGGCTTTTTAAGGGGGGGATTGTGTGACCACACAGAGGGTACGTAGTCTCCCTTGTCCATTGATGATGTAAGACACCAGAACCCGGAAGAGTGAGGACAGGATCCTAACATCTAGCTTGAAGGGGTCTTCCTAGAGGGTCCTCTAAATTGCATGACCTTTAACCCTGGATCTGTCTTACCTGAGACACTCTGCACTTTGCACTCTGCACTCTGGACTTTGCACTCTGCCTTCCTCAGAAGAACATTTTTTTTTTTTTAATTAGAATCTTGCAGCCAGGTGTGGTGGTGCACGCCTTTAATCCCAGCACTCTGGAGATAGAAGCAGGTGAGTTGCTGTGAGTTCCAGGCCAGCTTGGTCTGCATAGTGAGTTCCAGGACAGCCAGGGCTATGTAGAGACTCTGTCTCAAATAAATAAACAAATAGATTAATGAATTAATTTAGGGTCTTGCTATGCAGTCCAGGCTGGCCTTGAACCTGCAATCCCTTTTCTCCCACATGTTAGGATTATAGGCACACGTCACCATGACTAGCCCAGAGGAGATGTTTGAAAGCACAGGAAAGTGGCCACTACGCTACACTCCAGAGACTCTATCCAGCTTGTTTTCCTGGGAAATCTCATTCCCTACTGACAGCACTCTTTAATTTCTTTCCTTTTTTTTTTTTTTTTTCCTTGAAACAGGCTTTTTCTGTGTAGCTCTGGCTGTTCTGGAACTCACTCCATAAATCAGGTTGGCCTTGAACTCACAGAGATCCACCTGCCTCCCGAGTGCTGGGTTTCAAGGCGTGCGCCACCACTGCCGGGCAGCTCTCTTCTTCACAGGTAAGGTGATGAGCACTTAGACTAAGTTAAAGACGGCTAAAACTCAGTCCTTGCCTTCATGAAGTTCACATAGAGGTATTCCATCCAGACATAGTAGCATACACGTGTAATCCCAGAACCCAACAAGGTGAAGCAGGAGAATGGTAAACTCAAGGACAACCCCGCTGCACAGGTAAATTTTTGCTACACACTCTGCTATTCAAATCCGAGCAATGGATTATGCAGGGTTATCTTATATGAGCTAAAACTATATTACAAATGAATGATTAACATAAGGTTGCTGGGTGGTGGTGATACATACCTTTAATCCCAGCACTCAGGAGACAGAGGCAGGTGGATCCCTGTGAGTTCAAGACCATCCTGGTCTACAGAGTGAGTTCCAGGACAGCCAGGACTACACAGAGAAACCCTGTCTCAGGGAAAAAAAAATAAACAAACCAAAAAAACAAAAATCAAAACAAGATAATGGTCTGTGGAGGTATCAAGAGAAACAGAGACCCACAGCCAGGCTCCAGGGTACTGGTAGGTGACAGGTGTTTCATTATTCACCTTCTGTAAATATGACACATTTCATCTTTTCAGAAGTTGGGGAGCTTTCTAAGGGAAATGCCTCCTTTCTGGTCCCCAGCTGCAGGCAAGGAGAGTGTATGCAGAGTCATTGTCAACAGCAATTAAATATAAATGGAGACCGAATCGAACCCACTAACAAACCTGTGCCTGGCTAGAGGGGGAAGTAGGCACTCCAATCCGGCCTGCTGACTGCAGGGAAAGACTAAAGTCCCGCTGCCCTTTGCGGGCACTCATGCGCACAACACCTTGCACAAGCCAAAGAGTATGATTAGGAGTCTGGTCCTCAGACTGCAATGCCCAGAAACTTAGATTTAGTCCCTCCCCTGAGACTCCTCAAACTTAGAAATTGTATGCCTGCCTGCCCACCTGCCTGCCTGCCCATCCATCCATCCATCCATCCATCCATCCATCCATCCATCCATCCATTATCTATCTATCTATCTATCTATCTATCTATCTATCTATCATCTATCTATTATCTATCTATGTATCAATCATCTAATCATCTATCTATCTCTATCTATCTGTCTGTTTCCATTCATCAATCTATCTTCAGGTTCTGTGTGCCCAGGTTTGCCTTGAACTCAACATCCTCCTGCCTCAGCCTCGGGTGCCTGCCACCACACTCATATGAAATACTTCTATATGATAGTTTCACGTGAACTCCTTGAGGTCAGGGATCTAGTTTTATCCATCTCCAAATTCCCAGATCCACAGAAAGTACAGAAATAAAAACTCCAACGCAATAGCTGGATTACAACATCAGGCGAATTCCCCAGGAAATAGAGTTAAAAAGACAGACCAGGCCCAGATAAGCCTTGAGTCACTGGAGAGTCATTCCACCAGGAAGAGCCATTCTACAGCGCTCATGTACTAGCTGGCTGTGGGACAAGCCGCAGACTGCATCCTATGTTGAAGGATGTGATGACATCAGCCTACCCCCCATGGCCAAAGCTTGCTTCCTGCCATAGCAAGGATATGAGTCTTCTCATTGGCCTTCAGATAGGGCTCACATCCATGTAGCTCCCAAAATGCCTTATTAGCTCAGCTGGCCTGTCTAAAAGGGTAAAGCATGATTACCCCTTCCTGGTTCTCCCCTCCCATCTCTCACTCAGTTTATTTATTTTAGGTGTATGAGTGTTTTGTTTGCATGTGTATATGTGCACTACATGTGTGCCTGGTACCCTCAGAGGTCAGAAGAGGGTGTCAGATCCCCTCGAACTGGAGTTAGGGATGATTGAGAGCCACCATGTGGGTTCTGGGAACTGAAACAGGGTCTTCTACCCAGGTCTTCTGCAAGGGCAACAAATATTCTTTACTGCTGAGCCATCTCTCCATGCCCCTCTGTACCTGGGTTCTCTTTCTAATTAACAAGTTTTGGAGGGGGTAGGAATTTTAATTTACCATCTATTCTGTGTATGTATGTATGTATAGTGAGCTGTCAACCTTTTAGGAAACACTAGGAATTAATTCGTAGAACTAATAGCCAATATGGTGTGGAATAGTCACACACCCACAATAAACAGTGAGGTTTGTTTTTAACAACTGAAGTGCCCTGGAGGCCTTGTACCCTTTCCAGAACAAGGTGCTGTATGTGCAGCAAATGAATATGTTATCTGTGTCCTGCTTTAGGAAAGGAAATATTGTAGGAATTGATGTCTTATTTCCTGGGTGCCAAGGGGATGGGCACCGCATCTCCTCTGCCACTGATGTGCTCTGAAATAGGAGTGAGGGGGCCTGAAGGGAATCTTGGACCTCGCTTTAAGAAGGAGTGAGACTCAGGGCTTTAGCCATTAACATTGTCTGGGTCCCTTTCATGCACAAAACTCTGAATGAGGGAGTGACAGCATTTACTAAGACTTGGAAGGCTGCCGCACTACACCTGGTGTAGGGAGGGTGGCTGCGGGCAGGTAACAAGCACCCTGGCAGCCTCAACGCTTGGATTATCTTCAAAGGATTCCCACTAATTTGCTGTATGACTTCAGGCAAATCGCTTCTCTTTTCTAGGCTTCAGTATTTCCACCTAGGACATCCGAATCCCCGCACCGAATCCGGCTCAGACACCAAAATCTTCTCACCCTTAACAAAAAACTAGTTCCAATTTAGAGATCCTGAAAGGGCTGCCTCAGCCTTTATCTGTGTCATCTGCATCCACACCCTGCCCGGTCCCACAAGTCCCGGCTGGATTCTTCCTTTCTTAGGGTACTTACAATAGCATGAACAGAGGTGTGATGGGGGAGAGCACCCTCAAGCAGGCATGAAATCCTGGGGTTCCGTGCCCAGGGCGCTAGTGTGAGAAGCATTAAGTATGAGTCTTCTCTATCTATTTACCTATGAATATCTTCTATAGCACTTGCGTCTGCAAGGGCATCCAGTCTTTTCATCTACCCCACCTTGTAAGACTTTTATGCAGATGTCTTAATCCCCCTCACTCAGTAAAACCTTTGTTTACACAAAGAAAAGGATTACGTTCTTGAATTAAAGGGGCTGGCCCTTTCCTGCTTTGTTTTCCTTTGCCCTGATTCTTTTAAAACCAGGCAATCATCTTTTTGTTTGTTTTTCGAGACAGGGTTTCTCTGTATAGCCCTGGCTGCCCAGGAACTCGCTCTGTAGACCAGGCTGGCCTTGAACTCACAGAGATCCCCCTGCCTCTGCCTCTCACGAGTTGGGATTATAGGCGTGCGCCACCACCATCCGGCTAAAGTTATGTTTTAAGTTTAAATTATTGTGCTTAAGAGATCTATAAGCCAGGTGGTGGTGGTGGTGGTGGTGGTGGTGGCGCATGCCTTTAATCCCAGCACTGGGAGGCAGAGGCAGGCGGATCTCTGTGAGTTCAAGGCTAGCCTGGGCTACAGAGTGAGTTCCAGGAAAGGCACCAAAGCTACATAGAGAGACTCTGTCTTGAAAAACGAGAGAGAGAGAGAGAGAGAGAGAGAGAGAGAGAGAGAGAGAGAGAATGTGGAATTAAAAGGAATGCAGGAACCTGTGAACAACATCCCCCAGCATTCCAGGAAGTTATCTGTCCTTGGGTAAGTGGGGCTTACAGGTTAGAGGCATGCGCCACCACTGCCCGGCCCACAGCAACTCTTATAAAGAAAAACATTTAACTGGGTCTGGCTTAGAGTTTCAGAGGTTTAGCCCTTTATCATCATGACTGGAAGCATGCAGGCAGACATGGCGCTGGAGAGGTGCTGAAGAGGGAGCTGAGAGTTCTACGTCCAGATCAGCAGGCAGCAGGAAGAGAGGAGAGGCACTGGGCCTGGCTTGAGTGTCTGAGACCTCAAAGCCCACCCCCAATGACACACTCCAACAAGCCCCCCCCCCCCATAGTGTCATTCCCTGGTGAGCAAGCATTCAGACACATGAGTGTATGGGACCATTCCTATCCAAACCCCACACTCACCTTCAGTTATCCACAGCCGCCTCCAGTCTGTCTCCTTCCCACCTTCCCTTCCCTTTCCTCACACAGCACTATAGCTGGGTTTGTTAAGGACACCAAGGACTTCAGCGACCTCGGAGACACAGTGCACACCCCCTCTTTGCTCCCTCAGCAGACCACCAAGCTCAGCTGCCACTTGCTCCTTCTCTTTCTTGTTTTGAAACCCTGTACTCTCAATTTTCTCTTGGGCCACTTTCAGCCCAGTCAATTCCCTGTCTGTGTCTGATCATTAAACTTGGAAGACTATAAGACTCGGTCTTCACTCCTTTCTCCTCTCCCTCTACACTCTCTCCCTGAGTACCCCCATTCATGCTGAGTTCAGGTTGGAGGGCACAGCCATTGCTCAGCATCTCACAGTTTTTCATTGAGCACCCACAATAAGCAGATCTGTGGGCTAGTGAGTGTAGGAAGTACCTGGCCTTTGCTGGGTAGAGATTCTGTTCCCATTTACATTTTAACAAATCTATTCTCATTTACATGTATGTGATGGCTTTACTGAATTGCAGTTAAAATATATGGCTTGCTGACTCTGTGTTCAGAACTAGCACATCAGCTCCATAAGTATCAAATTATTGGGAATGGAGAGATGGCTCAGTGCTTAAGAGCAGTGGCTGCTCTTCTAGAGGACCTGGGTTCAATTCCTAGCACCCACATGTTTATTCACAACCATCCAGGGAAACTGGCATCATCTTCTGGCCTCCATGGGCACCGGACACACGTAGTAAATGGATGTATATGCAAGCAAGGCACTTGTATATGTAAAATAAAACAATTTTTTGAGACAGGGTTTCTCTGTGTAACAGAGCCCTAGCTGTCCTAGAACTCACTCTGTAGACATGGCTGGCCTTGAACTCACAGAGATCCTCCTGCCTCTGCCTCCCAAGTGCTAGGATTAAAGGTGTGTGCCACCATGCCAGGCTTAAAATAATTTTTAAGATATTGAAATCAATTTACTTTATTTTCATGGCCCTCTAATGAGATTAGATACTTCTTTATGCACTTTATTATTTAAAAAAATTTAACATTGATTTATGTGTGTGTGTGTGTGTGTGTGTGTGTGTGTGTGTGTGTGTGTACAGGTATGCCATGGCACACATGTGGGGTCAGAGCACACCTTTCTGAAGTCTATTCTTTCCTTCCATAGGGACCAAACTCAGGTCATCTGGCCTATCAACAAGTCTTTACCCACGGAGCCATTTTGCCAGTCTCTCTATTTTGTCTCTTAGGACAGTTTTAGCTTCAAATTGAGTTAAAAGTATAAAGAGTTCCCATACGCCATTTCTTCTCTTCACAGCACCACCCCCCATCACCACCATCACGGACCACAGTGATATGGAGTTTGCGATCCATGCGTCCATAGTGATACATCACATTCTCCAAAGCTCTTCATTTGTATTTGGGATCATCTTGATGTGAGATATTTTTATCCATTCTCATCACTTTTAGTAAGTGGCCCGGCTCCCAGCTTCACAAGGAAAATAGAAATCTCTGCATCATACAGAACAGTCTCATTCCCCAGAACCCACGGGCATTCCACCTCTTCCCCCTCCCTCCCCACTAACTCCTGGAAACCACTACTCTGTTTATTGCCCCTACAGTTAAGACTTTATGAATGTCATTACGGATTATATAGGATAGATGTGTGACTTGGTTTCTTCCTGTTAGTAATGTGTATTTACGTTTCCTATCTGTTTTCTCACGGCTTGCTAGCTTATTTCTCTCTAGTATAATAATTTACCTTCTGAGGGTTATCTATATCTCAGTTCCCTCAAAGCTTTGGCTGGTTATAAACAAAACATCCATGCATGCTTTCACATGGGTGTAAGTTTTTAGTTCACTTGAGCAGGTGCCCTGTAGCATGATTGCTGGATCAGACATGCGTGAACTAAAGCTTGTGTTTTCCCAAATTCACATATTAAAACCATACCTGGAAGGGCAATATGTGGAGACCAACTCTCTAATGAAGTAAAGGAAGGAAAGCTATTTCTCCACCCATAACACTTCGGACACACATACACACACACACACCAAAAAAAAAAAAAAAAAAAAAAATTAGGCGATAAAAAACGTTTTTGGGCTCATAGTTCCAGGAGCAGGGGAGACTCGGCAGCAGGAATAGGAAGCTGGATGGTCACATTGCATCTGCACTCAGGAAGCGGAAGCAGAGAGTAGACAGGAAGTGGGCTATCACAAATGCTACACCAATAGTCAATTTTCCAGACTCCAACTGAGTGTCACATGGTTCAGTCCATTCCCAACTCTAACTACCCCTAGTTAGCATTAGATGCCAGGTAAAGGGCTCCTGTGACAACATCTCTACTTTAGAACCTAGTCACAAGCAACAGATCCCCAGAGTCCCTGCTAACATGGAAATACAGTCAGATAACAATTTGGGTCACTGGCTGGAGTGACTCAGGAATTCAGGCAAATGCGTGGCGCCTGTCAACTGATTATAAGGGTGTTGAAAGGACACTAACAATTTGGGCCACTGTAACCAAGTGGAGAGGTTTGTAAGAAACTGGACTTTATCTCATGGTTCTGGAGGGTGGGAAATCAAAGATGGAGATGCCAGTGTTTGGTGAGGAGCTGCATGATCACAAATGGCTGTTTCTCTCCAGAGCCACCTATGATGACATAGAGATTAACAAGTGCTTTGAAGTCTCTTTTATAATCCTATTCATGAGAGTCTATCACCCAAACTTACCCATTTCCTAAAGGTCCCACCTCATAAAACCACCACCTTTAAGTTAGGATTTCAGTGCATGGATTTTGGGATAATACAGACATTCAGATCATAGGAGACATAAATGAACAGGTAGATGGGAAGGTACATGGGTGTGTTAGTCTGAATGTGATTGACCCCAATATATCATAGGGAGTATCATTATTAGGAGGTGTGGCTTTGTTGGAGTGGGTATGGCCTTGTTGGAGGAAGTGTGTCACTGTAGGGGCGAGTTTTGAGGTTTCCTGTGCTTTGGATGTTTCCCAGTGTCTCAGTCGACTTCCTGTTGCCTGCAAGATGTAGGACTCTCAGCTACCTCTCCAGCACCACATCTGCCTGCACGCTGCCATGCTCCCTGCCATGATGATAATGGACTGAACCGCTGAAACTGTAAACCATGCCAACTAAATGTTTCCTTTATAAGAGTTGTCATGGCCATGGTGTCTCTTCACAGCAATATGAACCCTAACTAAGACATGAGGCATGATCCAATAAGGGCCCCAAACATGGGCGCTTCTATCCTCAGAGAGCCAAAGTGCATGAGCTTGTATGCTTTCACTAACTTTTCAAGTCCCTTAGTTTGAGGATTTTAGGAGAGGCTTCAGCGCACAGGTAGGGTTAGTAACTCAACCTCCAGTCTTTAGGATAATTTGTTTGTTTGAGATAGGGTCTCATGTACCCAGGTAGCCTTAAACTCACTCTGTAGCCAAGACTGAGCCTGATCCTTTGCCTTAATCTTCCAAGTGTTGAGATTAGAGGTTTGTGCCATTACACACAGTCACTAGGCACAAACCTCTAATCTCAACAACTGTCAATAAACAGTCTCACTACCCAGGAAATTCCCAGAGAATGTAGGGTCTCTGTGGAAGGCCCTCCTATCACATCCATCACCCAGGAACTATAAGGGCTTTAGGAGAGCTGAGCTGGGAGCCAAGGACACACTCAAAGGGACATTTATTTATTACTGTGTCACAGGAAGTAATCAGGGCTGAATGGGCTGTAGGGTGTGACCCTGATCCCTAGAATTACTGTCCTTCTACGAAAAGATGCGTGACCACCACCTTCTGGATGTTGTAAACAGCTACCTTCCACAATGTCTTTCTGCCTGGACTTCTCTGCCTCGCTACGGTCCTTACAGAGGATGAAACCAGCCAACAGGAACCACTTCTCTGGAACTATGGGTCTTGCCTCCTTTAAGTTGATTTTTTTCAAGTATTTCGTCACTATGATAAAAAAAAATGTCACCCATTCACTCACTGAACGAATAAAGGTATAGAAGCCAGGTATAGTGGCCTGACCCAACACTTGGGAGGTGGACACCAGAGGATCAGGAGTTCAAAGTCATTTTTTGGCTGCATAGCAAGTTCCAGGCCAGCCCTGATACACGAGACCCTGTCACTGAAACAAAACAAAATAGCACTCCAAAGAAATAAGTACAATTGGGGCTGGAAAGATGGCTCAGTGGTTAAGAACACTGGCTGTTCTTCCAGAAGACCTGAGTTCAATTCCCAGCACCCACATGGTGGCTCACAACCATCTGTAGTGAGATCTGGCGCCCTCTTCTGGCCTGCAGGCATACATGCAGGCAGAACACTATACATAATAAATCTAAGAAAGAAAGGAAGGAATAATAAATAAATAAATAAATAAATAAATAAATAAATAAATAAATAAAT
>CABHPP010136429.1:19965-38763 GCA_902168425.1 Peromyscus attwateri | reverse complement strand
AATAAATAAATAAATAAATAAATAAATAAATAAATAAATAAATAAATAAATAAATAAATAAATAAGTAAATAAATAAGTAAATACAATCAAGGAAGAAAGTAACTGAGCCATAATTCTACTACTAACTGGTAACATTTTGACACATACCCTTCCAGACTGTCCTCTGCCTAGATCTACGGTAGGTGGTGTTTTAGTTAGTTTGTTTGTTTCTGAGCACATCATGTTTTGCTTTTCCACAGTGTCAGGATTTACAATAAATTCACAAGCTGCAGCAGTTTCATTAGCTACAATTTACCAAATGGTCTCAATTTCCCTTAATAGCTGGTTATTTGCAAACACAGGTTCTTTTACTCCAATTTTAATTGCTATATTAACTCTCAAATTACACAGCAATTCTATCATCCATCCACCCACCCACCCACCCACCACATATTATCTATGGGGTAACAAAATGGCTACAAAGGGTTAAGGAGTCCACAGCAGCTCTCCCCACTGGAGGCTGCGGCAGAAACTAACAGATGGGGTGTTATTGTGGTGTTGAGATAAGACAGTGATGGTCCAGTAAATGCATCCCTCTCCACTTCCAATCCCTGGAAGATAAGCCCTGAATCCTGCAAGTCCTTTGGCCACCACATACACACTGCGACATGTGCATGCCCACATGCATACTTGCATACACACACACACACACACACACACACACACACACACGAAATAAAATGTAATACATTTTTTTTTACTATGTGCATTGGTGTTTTGCCTCCGTGTATGTCTATGTGAGGGTGTCGGATCCCCTGGAACTGGAATTACAGAGAGTTGTGAGCTGCCATGTGGGTGCTGGGAATTGAACCTGGGTGGTCTGGAAAAGCAGGTGGTGCTCTCAACCCCTGAGCCATCTCTCCAGCCCTGTAAAATGTAGTAAAATGCATACTAGCAAAGCCAGCTGGAGAAGCCCTAGAGGAACAGAACCCAGCTACAGGGACTGTGAGGTTGAATTGAGCCTCTAACTTTTTAGGCCTGTTTTTTTTGTTTTTGTTTTTGTTTTTGTTTTTGTTTTGGTTGTTTTTCAAGACATGGTTTCTTTGTGTAGCACTGGCTGTCTTGGAACTCACTGTACACCAGGCTGGCTTTGAATTCACAGAGATCCACATGCTTCTGCCTCCTGAGTGCTGGGATTAAAGATGTGCACCACCACCGCCCTTTTCTGATATTTTTTAAGGATTATTTTTATTTTTAATTATGTATGAATGTGTGTCTCCGAGTGTGGGTTTGTGCATCTAAATGCAGTGGCCTAGAGGCCAGAAGAAGGTATGAGATCCCCTGGAACTGGAGATACTGGTGAGCCGCACCGTCAGACACCGGCACCAGGAACTGAACGTGGAGCCTCTACAAGAGCGGTTTACGTTCTCACCCCCTTCATCGTCTCTCCAGCCCCCCGGTGTTGCTTTGGTTCACACGCGTGTGCATATGGTTTGCACCTACTTTGATAAGTTCATAGGCGGAGGGTACACTTTTCCTTTTAGAAGTAGGTGACTGATCGGTGTCCCCCATGAGTGGTGCTGCATGCTGCTTGGCAAGGCACAGAGACACCCTGTCTTTGCATGGACACTCAAACTGAAGTCAGAGACTGCTTGCCCAGCCTGAAAGCCACTGTATCCACACCCTGTGGACATAACCTGGAACAGGCAGAGCCTGATAGCAGCAGCTTTTGGTACAAAGGAATGAGAGGTGGTTCATCAGGTAAGAGCACTGCTCTTCCAGAGGTCCTGGGTTTGATTCCCAGCACCTACAGGTTGGCTCACCTACGGTTCCAGGAGATCTGACACCCTCTTTTGGTCTCTGTGGACACCAGGCATGCAAGTGGTACTCAGACAAACATGTAGGCAAAACATCTGTACACATAAAATTTTGGAAATAAATATAAACATACCACCTGAATTTTCTCACTCAACAATAAATCATGAACATGTTTCCGTGTTGATAAACATAAATGAACATATTTCTGTGCCAATAAACATATCACCCTTAGAACACAATTTTTATTAGCTACAGCACACCTCACACAGACGTAGCACAGGTTTAGGCCTATCCTTTCTGGTAGGCATGTAATTTGTTTCTGTTTTCCCTTTAGGGTCAAGTCTTTATCAGCATACTTAATTGTTTCTTAGAATAAATTCCCAGCAGGAGAATTGCTGGGTCATAGGGGTGGGATTTTGTTTGTTTGTTTTTGTTGTTTGTTTGTTTATTTCCCTCCATAACTCAGGCTGGTCTGGAATTCACTGGGCAGCTCAGACTGACCTTGAACTCACAGCAATCCTGACTCAGTCTCCCAGTGCTGGGAATACTAGAGTCCTTTTCTGAGTCAGTGTTCAGGTGCCGCCTAGCATCAGGCTCCGACCCTCTTAGAACCACTGTGAACGGCATTTGATGCGCCCAAGTCTTGGGCTACATGACAGCTTTTCTGACCTCCCTTTTTATATTAATTTCTTTATGACGTGTAGGAATGTCTACCATGTGCATGCATGGAGCTACAGAAGGCAGTGTTGGATCCCCTGGAACTGGAATTAGAGGTCATTGTGAGTCGCCCTGTGGGTGCTGAGACTGAAGCCTGGTTCCTCCACCAGAGCAGCAATCACTCTTAACCGAGGAGCCATCTTTGCAGCTGGGCCCCTCCACTTTTTTTTTTTTTAAGCTTGTTTTTGAACTTGTGAATTATCACCCTTCTCTCAGTCTTCATACAGGAAACTCAGAGGAAGAGAACTACAGTGGATTCTGCTAGCCTAGGGTCATTTTAAATTTGCAAAGGCAGTGGAGGTAGGGAGCCACTCTCCCCTCCCCCCCCCCCCCTCCCCCTTCTCTGCTCTTCTCTTTTCTGAGTCTCATGTAGCTCCACCTGGCCTCAAATTCCCTTGGTGGCTGGCCTTGAGTTCCTCATTTTCTTCCTTCTGTGTCCTAAAATTACCTCCCAAGTGCCAGCCAGGAAAGGTTTCTTACACTTGATTCTGTGAAGATGCCTGATCCCCTGCCATGGACCCTCAGAGAGCCCAGGTTGTCACGTGTATGAGCACAAAGGCCATAGGCCGTGGCAGATGCTTATCCCAAGTGCACGCGCACAGTGGTGCGTCTTCTGCAAGAATCCTGCAGCTCAAGGCAGAGTACAATGTAGAGTGTAGATGGGTGGGTGACCTGAGAGACATGGGAAGGGGTTGAAGAAACCATTAGGAATGTGGGAAGACTTGGGGGTAACAACCTGGGGTCACAGCACACATAATGACTGTGTGTGTGTGTGTGTGTGTGTGTGTTTGCGCGTGTGTATACTCGTCTTTTTCCTCCTGGGAACAGGTGAGCTGATTTGGTTACTATTGTGGGAAGTCTAAACGGTGTGAAGTTTTTGAGTGACAGGCCACTAAGGTTAATCCCCATACCATAACCAGGCAAGGACTCTTGACTAGGACACAGCCTGAGCACAGGGCAATGGGAAAGGCCAAAGATAGGGCCCGGGGCCTCTTGAGCCAAGGGTGGGAGTGTATGCCTAGACTAGCGCCTCAGAGGTTGAGTGAGGCAGGAGACTCACACACTGGAAACAGACACTGCCCCAGTAACAAAACAAAACCAAAACTGTCCAGCTGCTGAAAGGATGATAAACGGCGCTGGTCACTGGTGGAAAGGTCATGAGCCACGGCCGTGACTACCTAGTTACAGAGAGCTTTATTGGGAGGAAGAGGGGGGTGGGGATGAAAGGACCAGGCCTGGGGAGGAAAGAGAGAGAGAGAAATGGTGGGGTGGGGGGAGAGGGAGCAGAGCAGAGAGAGAGCAGAGAGAGGGTCGGGTCTGCGCCCAGCTTTTAAGGCACAGATTGCGTGACCACACCGCACATACGTAGTCACCAGCGCACACTGATGACATAAGATGCAAGACTCTGAACTGCGCATGCGCAGTCATCTAGCTGGCGTGAGGGCAGAATTCTAACAGCTGCAGACGGCTTGCGTTTCCTTTTCTCTCTCTTCCTCTTTCCGTCTGGGAGGATAAGGAGAGCAGAGCTGGGAAGCCGGACACATTCTCAAGACGCCCCGCAAATGCTCATCAGGATTTTACTTCTGACTCAGTTCTAAACCCACCCAGCTCTGTCCGGCAGGGTGGTTGTTATCCTGAGTGCGGGACTCTAAAGGAAAGGGTGGTGAAGAAGGTGGAAGGATGAGGCTACAGGTTCATGAGTGCAGAGGATCCTTGGTTGTGTGCCCAAGGAGATGACAGTGTCGGGGGACCAGCTACTCCGGGTGGGACGGAAGGAAGGCTGGCAGTGGAGAGTGGTCACAGGGGTTGTTTAGCATGTTCTCCCGGGGCGCCCAAATTGCTGGTTCCTTTTGTAGCTGTTCCTAATATAGCAGCCTGCGGCTGTCCCCTCTCATCTCCCTGAGGCTGCCACCACCTTCAACAGGGCTGGTGCTGCACTCAAACAGTGGGCATGGACTTCAGTGAAGGCCAGAACTAGCAAAAGGCATCTGGCAATGCCATATGCTCTGCTAACCATCACAGCCTAGAATCCCTCTAAAAAGGAGTAAGTTTTAACAAGCCAAGGTTTTAGTAAGTCAACTTGTTAACAGAATTTCAAAGCAAAAGTCTCGACTCCAGGAATCTCCGTGGACTATGACATTGGGGTTTGGTGGGCACCTCTGGAGGTTCGGATGTCCTGGACAAAGAACTGAACAGAGATTTGCAGACATAGTAGAAGCAGGGATGACTTAGATAAGAGACAGTAACTTCCAAGGGAGGAAGAGGTCACAGTAAAGAGAGAGATTGGCACTTCAGTGGCCCCAGCATACAAGGAGTTGGGATTATGATGTTACAGAACTCAGACAACACTCAGACTTTTGGAGTCATTTGAATGGCATGGGCCTTTCTGCTCATTGTCTGTCACATGTAGTCTACACACAACTTTATATGAAGAGTGCCTCACCAGCACCTTAAATCTCCACCCAGGGGCGTGCATTTTAGTATGTCAATGAGCCATGGGTCCCCTTCCACACTGAAGTGGCCCCGTGTCTTTTGGGGGTGGTAATGGTGGGTTTCCAACCTTCTTCTTGATCAACTAGGTTTATTTCATATGCAAATTTTGTAAGGCTCTATGGGGTCTAATGTTCTGCCTCAGCCATTCATCCCAAGACCCAACTAACTAGAAGTGGAAAAGAGAGAAAGGAGTCATTAGGAAGTATAAAGGAGCCCAGTGACCTTCGAAGACATCTTCAGGGCACCGACATGAAGTCTGGGTTGAAATAAAGGAAGATTTGAGGCAGGAAGCAAAAGGAATGCATAATTAAGAAGTCTTGGGCAAAGAGTGGTCTGATTAATCATGATTTCAGTTATATTATGTATCATATATACATAATATGTATATTCTGTTATACAAGCAAGTTTGAAGATGTCCTCTCGCTTTAGAAGATAAGATATGAGGGAATGAGATGAGTGGTCCTGTTTGGGGGCAATCTCTTCATGGGATGAGATGTCCGGGGTGTTCTGCTGTCCCTAGAATCCTCAGTAACTGCAGATTTAGAGCAGACTGGAGATTCTTCAGGTGATCTCCATTGCCCACTTGACTAGATTTATAGTCAACATGGAAACACCTCTGGATGTGTCCATGTAGGTGTGCCCAAAAAGGCTGAACTGAGGAAGGATGGCCATTCTGAATGTGGGTGATACCATCCCATGGGCTGGGGGCCCAGAATGAATAGAAATTGAGCATGAAGCTGGCCGTGGTGGCGCACGCCTTTAATCCCAGCACTTGGGAGGCTGAGGCAGGTGGATCTGTGAGTTCGAGGCCAGCCTGGGCTACATAGTGAGTTCCAGGACTTCCAGGGCTACACGGAGAAACCTTGTCTCAGGAAAACAAAGAAACAACCAAACAAAAAAATCTTTTTCATCTCTCCCTCACTCACTAAAACCTTTGTTTACTGAAAGGTCCACTGCTGCATTCTAGGAATTTGATGGCCTAGAGCAATGACCCTTTCCTCCTTTGAGAAGTGACTCTTTCCCATTCCTTAATTTCTTGAGCACAGTTCTTTCTAGACTAGCCAATAAGATCGTGAGGTCGGACCCCAGCCACCCCGAGTTAGGATAAAGTAGGGGGTCTTGATCGGGTTCCTTTTCTCTGTCAGTTAAAGAACTAAAAGTCAGAAAAAACATCTCCAATGCAACATGTGGCAGTGGAGAAATCCCGAACACTGAGACAGCAGCAGACAGAATCAAGTTGAAGAAAGGTGTTTATTGCAGGCGAGGAACCACACATGCAGCAGGTACACCGAGAAAAGACCCTCTGCTAAGCAGAGGGCAGACTCAGGAAAATCTCGTCTCTTCTCAAGGGCTGGTTTTTTTTTAAGTCTCTGAGGACTTTTCCTCCCCTAATTTAGGGTTGATCAGTTTGAGGAAAGATACTATGGATGATTATAATGTGTCCTGATATAACGTGTCCTGAACTTGTTCAGCCAGTCCATCAGTAGCCAGAGAAAAAGCCCACAAGGCCTTTTCTTTAAGCTACTGGGAATTTGTCTCGAGTCAGGAGGGTGAGGAAGAAGCCAACCATCTTGGAAATTTGCCATCTTTAGTACCTAGCTGTGGCACCTTTCCAACTATTTCTGTCTGCCTACCAGAGAGTCTGTCTAGCTCCTAGTCCCTCCGTAGCCTCGGTGAAAAAGAATGAGCCGATAGAAGTATCTAGGAAAGCATGCCAGACTTTGGTTAGCATTCAACAGAAAAACAAAGACATTAAAGGGGAAGTTACACTTCTCTGGGCAGGCCACAGTGTTACAAGACGGAAGCTTTGCAAACATCTGGCCTGAGGCAGGGGATTCTGGGAAGGACCGGTACATTATCCCTCTTCTCCTTAGCACTTCTTCAGGGGATTCATGTGGTTGGGATCTGGACTCCCGGCCAGGTGACTGACAGGCCAGCTGGATTAACCATTAAAAGGAGGACAACAGTACGTGATGTTTCTTTCGGGTAGCTGAGAATGTCAGGTCTCCACCCGGAAGTAGAGCTTACATTCTATTCTTTGGATGGTGAGGAAATGGGTCTTTGTCTTAATGGGCCTCAACAAAGCCCAGATACTCCCGCTTGTTCTTATGATAATTGAAGTCCTAAGTGTTGGCGAAGCTGATGTTCACCTTTCAAGTGTCAGTGGGAAAAGGGAGGTGGGGTCTTAAGGCTTGGAGGTCCTCACTGGTCCTGAGGCTACTATAGTAAGCTGGCAGTAAGACGCCTCCACTACTTCCACCTTTGGGCCACAGTTTTGAAAGTGAATGAGATAGATCAGGTGTTACTCCTTAAGTGATTAACACGTGCCGAGCCACTTCTTCAGACGTGGACATGAACAAAGGTTTATTAATTTCATCAGTGATAGTAGTATGTATGAGTCCACTAAAGGCCAAGTTAGTTTATTGGGCTCACTTGGAAAACAGAGATGAGACGTTACTTTAGTGGAGCATGGGTATTCCCCAAACAGCATCATCACCACAAAGCCCACCCCATCATGGACGGCCTCATGGAGACCTCCTTTCAGCTAACCTTCCACTTTTAAGTACTCTAGCATTTCCCAATATCACTTGCAGCTGGTGAGGGCAGGACATAATAGCTGGACTCCTAGGTGAGGATCTTGTGGCCCTTCCTCTCTTCTATTAGGAAGTGCCGATGGGTCCGTTGTCATTACCATAAACCCAGCTATCAAAGCATTGTTTGACGGGAGCCGTAAGCCTAAGTGACCCCTGACACACAAAGCCAACTCCTCAGCCTGGAAGGGGGGCCGAGCTCCTGTAGCTTGATCAGACATCCTTTCTTGTTCTCATTCTTTGTGTCTCTTGTCCCTCTCCTTCGACGGCCCTCCCTTCAGGTCCCCATTGAAGACCCCGCTGGCCGGGGCATTGTTCTGCTCAATAAATTGCCCAGGTTTCCTGGCCAAGTAGTCTCCACTCTAAGATAGTGATGAAGTAGCCATGCTATGTCCAGAGGGGGGAAAAAATCACACTCCTCTTCTCCCAGCTGTAGCATGAATCCTGATTGGTCTTAATAATAAAAACCTGGAGCCAGATATTGGGGTCAATGCTGAAAGATCAGAGAGACAAAGGCGCAAGCTACAGCCACCTCTTACTTCTCCAACTCCTCAGCCTGGAAGGGGGGCCGAGCTCCCGTCTCCACTTGCCTGTATTCCTCTTCCCGCCTAGCTACATCACTTCTGTTTCCTCCTCCCTAGTGCTGGGATCAAAGGCGTGAGATCCCAAGTGCTGGGATCAAAGGCGTGAGATCCCTAGTGCTGGGATTAAAGGCATGAGATCCCAAGTGCTTGGATCAAAGGCGTGAGCCACCACTGCCTGGCCTCTATGGTTAACTAGTGGCTAGCTCCGCCCTCTGATCTCCAGGCAAGCTTTATTTGTTAGAGCACAAACAAAGTATCACCACACCCAGCTCTTATTCTTCTTCCCCCCTCCCTTGCAAAGTTCTCTGAGACTTGGATGGAGTGATACATCTACGATTTTTTGAAAGCATTGGACTGCTCTGCAGTCAACGACCTCAACAGTCACTTGTTCTCATCGGTTTATTCAGTTACGAGTCTCTAACTCAGCAACAACTGTAGTTGAAAGTTTCTCTGGTCCTGCCTTGCCCAGCAGTCTGGAGGAATCTCTCCCACCCACGGTCCCACAGCCACTTATAAAATAATCATTCAGAGGCTTATATTAATTACAAACTGTATGGCCTATGGCTTTAGCTTCTTGCTAGCTAGTTCTTTCATTTTAAGCTAACCCATTCCTATTCATCCATATGTTGCCACGTGTGTGTGGCGTTACCGGTCTGCTGCATCTTGTTGTTCCTTGGGCAGCAGGCTGGCGTCTCTTCGACTCGCCCTTCTTCTCTCACTGTCTCTTGGATTTTCCCACCTGGCTCCATCCTGCCCTGCCATAGGCCAATGCAGCTTTATTTATTATCCAACGGGAGCCGCACATATTCACAGCATACAGAAGGACATCCCACAGCAAACCACCATTCACTGTAAGAAGTTCTCCAACCACCAAGGCAGACAGAACAGCTCTGTGGCACAATTGTTAGATTTCTGAGGTAGCGTGAAGACACCAGAGGCTGACCTTCAACAGAGGGGACCATGTTCATTAGTGCACACAGTGAGGGGCAGCCTCTCCCCTGAGGGAAACGGAAGAACCTACGAGGGGAAAAAGCTGGCTGCGACCCTCTGTAGAGCAGGGTGTGGGGCCTAGAAATGGGGGAAGTTGTTGCACCCAGTAGGGGCCTATGTGAAGGTATCTAGTCTCTCCTTCCTGAAATCGTTTGCCCAAGGTGACACAGACTATCTTGGGAGACAGGCTGTCTCTGTGCTGACCAATAAGGCTGAGCAAGCTCCCCTGTAATCTCATAGGAATCCTGTTTTACCACCCAGGCACTCTATCCTTATGTAGGCCAGGCTGGCCTCAGTCTCACAGAGATCCATCTGCCTCTGCCTCCTGAGGGCTGGGATTAAAGGTGTGCGCCACAAAGCCGGGCTTGTTCATGCTGCTTATCACAACAATAAAATGTAAGCTAGGACCCCACTGTTTTGGATGATATGGTGTAACTTAGAGCAGGATACAGCGTGACCTCAATAGAGACCCGTTCTCTAACTCATGTGTTTTTAAGATTTATTTACTTACTTTATTTTGTGTATATGTGAGTGCCTGTATGTGTGCCTGTCATCCTTGGAGGCTGGAAGAGGGTGTTAGATCCCCTGGAACTGGAGTTATAAACAGTTGTGAATCACCATGTGGGTGCTGGGAATCAAGCCCAGGTCTTCAGGCAGAGCAATAGTGCTCTTAACTGCTGAGCCGTCTCTCCAACACCCCCAATTCCCTCACAGATTTAAGACAATGTAAAGCAGGTACTTAGAGACTGTATTTGCAAGAGCACTGATTCCTCACTGTTACACCACAGACCCTCCAGCTTCTTCTGTCCTAGACATCAGGACATGCCACCCAGTCTCTCCTTAAGAACAAGACCCAGTGAGCCCCCAGAGCATGCAGGCTTCAACAGGGAAAAGAAAGCAACTCAGTCCCACTACCCATTGCAACTGCAAGATAAATTTATGTCTGGTGCCCCTTGGCCAATACACTAGGTCAGACCATGTCACACGGTGTGGTACTGCCTACCTCCACCTTGGACAGCTATAGAAGTCAAAAATCCCCTTTTGAGGGGATTTTGAAAGGGGTTCCTTTAGGACCCTGTCAATCTATGCATTGGTAGTTATCTCTCCGAGGACAGTGTTCTCCAGAAGTAAATTCATCAGGAATCTTGAGACTGGTAAGAGTTCTAATGGCTTTGCTGAGCTCCTTGGTGGGACATGATATTTATGAGGTAGGAGAGGCTCTAGAAGACTTGAGGGACTCAGGCCAGTATGCAAATCAAGTCTATGAAGTGGTAAAGCAGTCTGGAGGAGGGAAGGGCGAGGCAGAGAACAGGGGTCTGTCTGGGTCTTTGGAAAGTAAATGCAGTGGGATTTATGCTGGGCTTAGTGAGCTTGACAGAAAGTTCGATTCTGGGCTAGCGAGGCTCCTGCAGGGCCTTCAAGCCTGCAGCACGGTTGTTAGAAGGCGCAGATGATAAAACAGTTTAGATGAAAAAGAGTAAGCTTGTGCAAACGGTTGACAGGTACCCCTTGCAGAGAAGCTAGGTTTTTCACTCTTGTAATAAGTATACTGGGGGGCTGGAGAGATGGCTCAGTGGTTAAGAGCACTGGCTGCTTCTCATAACCCATATGGCAGCATACAACCATCTGTAACTGCAGTTCCAGGGGACCCAATGCCTTCTTCTGGCTTCCGTAGGCATATGGTGCACAGACTTGCAGGTATAAAAACCACCTATATGCACAAAATAATAAAAATAGTTATTTTAAGCCAGACAGTAGTGGCACATACCTTTAATCCCAGCACTTGGGAGGCAGAGACAGGCAGATCTCTGTGAGTTTGAGGCCAGCCTGGTCTACAGAGTGAGTTTGAGGACAGCCAGGGCTACATAGAGAAACCCCATCTTGAAAAATAAACCAAAAAAAGTTATTTTAAAAAGTACACTGGGAGTAGAAACTGCTAAACGAGGTCAGGGCTCTCTCAACAACCAGGTATAGCTGAAGAAAAGGCAATATCAGCAGCTGCAGCCTCCTCGGTACCTGTCCTGACTCAGTTTCTAGGGAGCCATCTTGAACAGCGGGCAAAGCAGGGTACGGTCTCACTCCCCCTTGGCCCTGGGCCAGGCACAGGGCTTGAGATGGCTCCACTGAGCCCACTGTGGGTAGGAAGATACATTACAGCCCCATGGCAGTGTCCCAGGATAAGAAATCAGGAGAAATTATGGAACATGATTGTAAATTATAGAAAACTAGACAAAAGAATGCCTTCAACACGTACTATTGTCTTCAACGTAGCTCTTTCAAGGAAATGGTTGACATACCAATGGAATCTTTTCATTCTCTGATGGACCTAGTTAATGGTTTTTGTTTTGTTTTTGTTTTTGTTTTTGGTTTGTTTGTTTGTTTTTAGCAGCCCCTCAGCTGCTGATTCCCCAGGTCAACTGACGTTTGCTTGGAGAAGACGATGGTGGGCTTTCAGAGGTCCTGTCTACCCTCTATGCAAAGGCTTCATTACCTGGGTGTTTTAATGCTAACCTCCGAGTGCCTTTCAGACGTAGAAAAGCATCTGGAGAATAATACGGACCGCAGTTCGAGTTCAAAAGAAGGCATTCTGCGTGGGAGGGCAAAGGCACCCTCCAAAGACACAGTTTGGTTCATGATGACCTCTGTGCTGAGAGTGGGCTGTCTCTTTATGACTATTTGGCTAGCAAGGCCAACATGATAAAAGCCACTGCTGGTGGCAGGCCAGAACTAGATGGGAAGACCGGGCTGTTGAAAACATCATATGCATTGATTTCCAGACGTGGAGAAATCAGAAGCTCCCTCCTTACTGGCCAGAAGACACTATGCAGACGGCTGGTAGAGAGTAATCGCCAACGGTTCTACTTTGTCACAGACCCTGTGAGCTACACTATCAAAATTCGAGGCAAGATGTACCGACTGGTACAACAGCAGCATGGTGTTTTGGGGGGAACCAGCAACTTTCTGACTGGGTTCAAGGTAGGGAATTCATGTCTAGTACGTAAAACAGGACAGAACCCCGCAGCTGAAAGGTCGTGGGCCCCAGTGAAGAAGCAACCGCAATTAGGTTGTTGAATGGCTGTGATTTGCCTGTCAAATTCCCTTCTAAACATTTACGATCCTTGATAGAGTGCCTGGGTGGTAAAACAGGATTCCTATGAGATTACAGGGGAGCTTGCTCAGCCTTATTGGTCAGCACAGAGACAGCCTGTCTCCCAATAGCCTGTCTCACCTTGGGCAAACAAGTCCAGGACAGAGATACTGTAGGAGAGACACGTGGGCTACTGACCCCCCAATATCCTTGTTCTCAGGCCCCTCACCCTGTCCTACAGAGGGGTCACAGCCAGCTTTCTCCCCTGGCAGACTCCTCAATTTCCCTTTGAGAGAGAGGCTGCCCCTCACTGTGTGCACTGATAAACACAGTTCCATCTGTTGAAGGTCAGAGGCTGGTCTCTTTCCGTCTCTTTACACTGTCTTAGAAGTCTAACGCATAAGAAGGTCCAGGACAGGTGGAGATACATAGTGAGACCCTGTCTCAACAAAACAAAACAAAATAAACAAGCAAAAAGAAAAACAAAACAAAACAGCCTACCATGAACAAAAGCAACTGCAGAAGAGTTTGTATCTTATAACATACAGTCCATCGTGAAGGGAAGTCTGGGCAGGAACTCAAGGCCGGAACTGAAGCAGAGACCAAGAGGAATGCCGCTTACTAGCTTGTCCTCTGTCTTAGTCAGGGCTTCTGTTGCTGTGAAGAGTCACCATGACCACGGCAACTCTTATAAAGGAAAACATTTAATTGGGACTGGCTTACAGTTCAGAGGTTTAGTCCATTATCATCATGGTGGGACATGGCAGTGTGCAGGCAGACATGGTGCTGGAGAAGGAGCTGAGAGTTCTCCATCTTGATTCAAAGGCAACAGGAAGGGGACTGAACTAGGAATAACTTGAACATAGAAGAACTCAAAGCCCGCCCCCAATGTGACACACTTCCTCCAACAAGGCCACACCCACTTCAACAAGGCCACACCCACTCCAACAAGGCCACACCTCCTAATAGTGCCTCTCCCTATGAGCTAATGGGGACCAATTACATTAAAACTACCACACCCTCCATGGCTTGCTCAGCCTGCTCTCTTATATAGCCCAGGACCACCTGCCCAAGGGTTGCGCTGCCTGAAGTATACTGGACCCTCCCACATTAATCCATCAAAAAAAATGTCTCACAGACTTACCCACAGACCAATCTGATGGAGGCATTTTCTCAGCCGAGGTTTCCTCTTCCCAGATAACTCTAGCTTGTACTCACTTGACAAAAGCAAAACAAAGCAAAACTGGCCAGCTAAAGTGGGTTTTCAGATTGCTCTGAGAACCTCCAGTTTATAAACACTTTTTGAGTCAATTTTAAGAATATAAAATGATGCATGGTGGTGGTGGTGGCGCATATCTTTAATACCAGCACTCAGGAGTTCGAGGCCAACTTAACCTACAGAGCAAGTTCCAGGACAGTCGGGGCTACACAGAGAGACCCTGCCTCAAAAAAAAAAAGAAAAGAAAAGAAAAGAAAGTGACTACATTTGGTGTACATGTGAATGGTACCATCTATCTGGTACCACCCAGATGCCACTGACTGATAAATGACTTATTCCTGGGAGCAGAAAGGATGCTACCTATAAATTATTGTGGTAAATTAGTAGTGTAGGATCACATGAGCATAGTAAAATCACATCGGGAAAAACAGGCCTAAGAACTTATCAGACACACCAGACTGAGGAAAGAGTGCAACTCCCTCACACCACCCCATAAAGAAGTCTTTAAATTGAATACTGCAAAAGCTAGAGCCCACCACCAACCAACTGTCCTCTGACCATCAGAATGTGTGTGTGCATGAGTGTGTGTGTGTGTGTGTGTGCTGAGAACTCCTACCTGTCCCGGGGACCTAGCTCTGGGCAATGTCTACTATTGAGTTGGCTTACGTAATTGCCGTTTGCCCGTTTTCCTGTTTGTACATCTGAACCGACGTCCATCTACCTGCCCAGGCATGGTCCTGACCTTTATTTCTACAGCCTCCATGACACCTCGCTGCAGCCGCTTGACTCTGATCCTACAGTTTATCCCTACAATGATGGCCGCGACCACAGCCTTCAGTGGACCTGTCTTATCTCCCGTCTTATCGCTAGAGATTTGCTGTTTGCACCTTTAACAGCTTCCCGCCTCTGAAACCTCTTGAACTCTGCTGAGGTTTCTTAACTTTTTACAGCCATCACACACACACACACACACACACACACACACACACACACACACATTTAATGTGCAATCTGAGAATTAGTGTTAGCAATTAAGATTGAGATAAAAGAACTTGTGTTTTCCTTGGCAAAGGCTCCCAAGGAAAGCAAGACCACTTGGCAAAGGGCTGCCAACGAAACCACAGCACCCTGCGAATTTATTATTATTCAATAAACACTGGCATTGGGGAAAGGCACAGGTGTGTTTGTTTATGATTCTGAGAACCTGGTCTTGGAGTTTGAAGCCAGAGAAAGCCCTGGGAAGGCCTCAGACCAAGACTAGTCTCGGTCACCTTCACAGAAAGGAAGAAGTCCCGGGAGGGGGAGGGCTGTGGACTCGGCACAGCACTTACACTTCAGCAAACAGATGCCACGGACCACAGCACAGTCGCACAGTCGATGAAAATCCAGTGTGAAGGCTCCCCGGGGAGCACAGAGCTGCCTGGGAGCCCTGGGGATCAATTTCTTCCAGTCTGAACACGTTACTCAAAGCCACGAAGCTTTAATTTCCCCGTGTTTTTCACAACAAGGAGTCACCCCAAGTCGATCCGTATCCATTTCCATTTGACCTAACAGCACCCCTGTATGTAGCATCAAAGATGCTGTCCATGGATAAGCCATTCTAATGGTTTCAAAACAAACTCCGTATATTGTTTGGATTTTCTTTTGCTCATCCAGCAACATCTGAAAAGGATAATAGCTAAATAATATTTGTAGATTCTCTCTCATTTGCTGGGCCTCTATTCAGATCCCTGGAGGTCAGCCTTGGGGCTTCTTCCAAACTCTCCTTCTCTAAAATATAAACAGGGGGAAATAAGAAACATGGCAGGGACATGGGAAGAGAAAGGTAGCCCTTTATCCTGCAGTCTGACTGACTAACAAACACATCCTCTAGCACAGTTAGCATTTGCTGTGAGGGATGCTGGCATAGTAGCAATACTTTTTTATACAAAGACATATTCAAAAAAGAACGTTAAAATATCAATAACTCATGTTTAAGTGTGCATGACTTTTCTTCTTTCCCTGGTGTAAATCTACAGTTTTCTATGAACCAGAAATCCCATTTACAGTAGTAGTGTGTGAGTGTGTGTGTGTGTGTGTGTGTGAGAGAGAGAGAGAGAGAGAGAGAGAGAATATGTGAGTGTGTGAGTGTGTGTATATGAGTATGAGAGTGTGTGAGTGTGTGTGAGAGTATGTGAGTGTATGAGTGTGTGTGAGAGCATGTGTGTGTGTATGTGAGTGTGTGTGTGTGTGTGCTCAAAACGGGAAGCCTTAGGTGTCAGCCCTCACTGTCTATCTTTTCTGAGGCAGGATCTCTTGTTGTTCACACTATACATGAGAGGCTAGCTGACCCTTGAGCTGCTGAGAGGTCCTCCGCTTCCCATTGTGTGGTAGGGTGTGCTGCTGCATCTGATTTTACTTGGGTGTTGGGGATCCGAACTCTGATCCTCACGCTTGTGCTTCAAGCACTTTCTCTTCTGAGCCATCCCTCCAGCCCAGAAAAAGACGTCTTGACCCCCTTGTGCTACCCTTATGACCCAAGGGTTTATATATACTTCTAAAAAATAAAAATAATCTTAGCCGGGCAGTGGTGGCATGTGTCTTTAATCCCAGCACTCGGGAGGCAGAGGTAGAAGGATCTCTGTGAGTTCAAGGCCAGCCTGGTCTATAGAGCAAGTTCCAGGTCAGGCTCCAAAAATACACAGAGAAACCCTGTCTCAAAAAAACAAGGGTTGGGGATTTAGCTCAGTGTTAGAGCGCTTGCCTAGCAAGCACAAGGCCCTGGGTTGATCCTCAGCTCAAAAAACAAAACAAAACAAAACAAAACAAAACAAAAATCCCAAAAAAACAAACAAAACAAAAATCTCATAGCATGTATTGTTACCTGATAATAACATAAGGGTCATCAAAAGGATATGAAAAAGTGTTTCAGAATGGTACTCCCAGAATAAGACACTCTTCAAAAGCACCATGGATATTGTCTTCTCAACTCCTCACTTCCCTGATGATTTCTTGTTGGAAACATTTCATGACAGAGTGATGTTAACTCCTTTTAGCATTATCTAACCCAGTTGCTTATTTTTCTTTCTTTTCTTTTTGGTTCGGTTTTAAGACCGGGTCTCATGTCCACCCGCCCGTCCACTCTGAATCCTCTCTTCTCACTGTCATTGTTTTCTTTGTTCTGACAATATGTTATTAAATTATCATCATGAATTAGTGAGCTAAACCCATAGTTTGGAAATAATATACTAGACAACAGAATAAAAAATAAAGCTTTCGGGGGAGGGGGGGAGGGGAAAAAAATAAAGCTTTCTGAGCTGAGTGGTGGTGGCGCATGCCTTTTATCCCAGCACTTGGGAGGCAGAGGCAGAAGGATCTCTGTGAGTTCGAGGCCAGCCTGGTCTACAAAGCGAGTTCCAGGATTGCTAGGGCCGTTACACAGAGAAACCCTGTCTCGAACAACCAAAATAAATAAATAAATAAACAAAGGAAGGGAGGAAGGAAGAAAGAAAGGAATGAAGGAAGCTTTCTGTATATTTATCAGTTTTTTGTTTCTTTACAAATCTCATGTAGTCTAGCTGGCCTTGAACTTGCTATGTAGCCAAGGCTGGCCTTGAACTCCTGGATTATCCTGCTTCTACCTCTCAAGTGATTACAGGCCTTGCCACCATGCTCAGCTTTCTCTCTTCCCCTTTAAAAAAAATAGTGCTGAAAAGAACAGCCAACGCACATTTGTTTAAGCACCTTTTTAAACGCCAGAGTATAGCAATCTATTGAGAACAATTCTATATTGAGCTCAAGTGTGCAGATAAATAAAAGACTAGCTAAGGTCTGATTTCTGGGCCCTCGACACTCATGTATATTAATCTTGAAATGTCATTTTTCATTTCTGATCTAGTCTATCCCCTGTTTCCAGTTCTGAATTTCATGCTCTGCCATGTCATATTCATTTTCTGGGATTTGTGTCTTGTTTTCTGCGCCAGTTCCTGCTGATAAATTGCGGCTTTGTGTGTGCAGTCAGAGCAGCGCATTCCAAAAGGAGGCAGGAGGAATGGCGAGGCTTTCCACATAACTGACTTTGTTTTGACAGTGATGCTATCTGGCAGAGTGGGAACTGATTACAGCCCAGCACCCAGTGCCATGGTGCACACCAACTATTCACAACTTGTGGGGGAGGGAGACACACGTGAACGTGAGTCGAAGGACCGAGGAGCTGGTCAAACCGAGGACAGATAATACGTAGTTATGCAAGGATGGAGGTTTAAGGTCACACGAAAAATCGAGTATTTGAAATATTGGCCGAGGCACAATAACTCTGTGGTCTAATTTTATCCTTCCCTTTCAACTCTTCCAGGACAGAGAGAAGCTAGAATTACCACTCAGGGCAGAAAGCAGGCCAGGCTCCAAATCTGTGTGTGCAAGATGCAGAGAAGTTGACCTTTTCCTTCAGATGCCACAGAGGTACCAAATATTGTCATAGTTACAGAAATCAAAGATAAACACCACCATTCTTATCATGGCCGCAATCAACCGGAATGGGACTTTCCCTGGGAATACATACAGTCAGGTCCAAGCCTTTCACACTCCCTGTCACACAGATGGGGAGAAAGGTGAGGCCAGACACAGGCTCATGGGCCTCCCCATCCATTTCCTCTCCTTCTCTGTGCCTCCTGTGCTTCCCATGTGGCAAACCAGGCTCCCTGCTCCCCTGACTTCTTGTGGGGTTCAGCTCTGGCAAGAGATTGGGAGTTGACATGTTTCTTTCCCCTGTACCCCGCTCCCATCTCCACACATCCCTGTTGGCTGACCTTACATTCTCGGTGGCTCTGACTTCTGTAGGGAGACTCTTCTTCCATGACTCTGGGGCTCCCAGCACACCTCTTCCTCCCTGTCCCCCAGGTGGGTTCCTTAATTAGGACCCCACACCTTTGCAAACAGTCTCTTCCTTTGGCTTTTCCGTTCTAACTCCCAAACACTTCAGAGTTAACCATCTGTGATGGTTAATCTCCATTGTTAACTTGACTGCATTTAGAATTAGGAGACTGAGGTACAGCTCTGGGTGTCCAGTGAGGGTGTGTCCAGGAAGGACTAACCGACATGGAGAGGTCCTCCTTGAATGTGGGTAGCACCATCTTGTAGGCTAGTGGCCCAGAAAGAATAAAAAAAGGGAAAAAGGAAAATCCAGCTGAGCCACAGCATCCTATTTTTCTGCTTCTTGGCTCACTGGAATGTGATCTACTCAGTTCACTGGAACATGAACTACTCCATTCACTGGAATGTGACCTACTCTGTTCACTGGAATGTGATCTACTCAGTTCACTGGAACATGAACTACTCCA
>CABHPP010136429.1:0-14188 GCA_902168425.1 Peromyscus attwateri | reverse complement strand
TAAACAACTGTCTCGCCTATGCAGAGGGCCTAGTCCAGTCCCACAGAGGCTCCACAGCTATTGGTCCACAGTTCATGACTTCCCACTAGTTTGGTTGTCTCTGTAGGTTTCCCCATCATGATCTTGATGCCCCTTGGTCATAGAATCCCTCTTCTCTCTCATCGATTGGACTCCTGGAGCTCAGCCTGGTGCTTGGCTGTGGATCTCTGCACCTGCTTCCATCAGTTACTGGATGGAGGCTCTATGATGACAGTTAGGATAGTCACCAATCTGATTACAGGAGTAGGTCAGTTCGGGTACCCTCTCCACTATTGCTAGTAGTCTCAGGAGGGGTCATCCTTGTGGATTCCCCTACCAGGCATTTTCTTGATTAATGATTGATGTTGAAGAGCCCAGCACACTCTGAGTGATGCCACCCCAGGGTAGGTGGTCCTGAGTGGTATAAGAAAGCAGGTGCCAGGCAGTGGTGGCGCACGCCTTTAATCCCAGCACTTGGGAGGCAGAGGCAGACGGATCTCTGTGAGTTCAAGGCGAGCTTGGTCTACAGAGCAAGATCTAGGACAGGCACCAAAACTACACAGAGAAACCCTGTCTCAAAAAAACAAAAAACAACAACAAGAAAGAAAGGAAGAAAGGAAGGAAGGAAGGAAGGAAGGAAGGAAGGAAGGAAGGAAGGAAGGAAGGAAGGAGGAAGGAAGCAGGCTGAGCAAGTCAGGGAATAAGAAACAGCATTCTCCATGGTTTCTACTTCAGTACAGTCCCAGCCTCTAGACTCCTGCCTTGGCTTCCCCAACGCCCAACTATGTAACCTGTAAATCAAATACCCCTTTCCTCCCTCGGGTGCTTTTGTTCATGGTGTTTTTATCACAGCAATAGGAGCCTAGCTAAGACAGTGAGCTCTTGTGAGATGAAGGGGAGTGAGCACCCACTAGAACTAAAGGCCCTGGATAATGAAGAAATGTAGTAACTTTTCACATAATTCCCATTCCCCAAATATCGTCATTTGGGTTTAATAGTCCCCAGACAGTTTCCAGCCCTCCTTTCTCTCCCCTCTTCCTACCTGGCTGGCAGCCCCAATTCTTCTGCAGCACACCCCATCCTCCCTCCTGTCCTCTTTCCTTTCTCCTCACTTGTCACCTGACTCCTGAACCAGCAGGTTTCTTCCCTTGAAGTGCCCGTCCACTGTGCTAGACCATTTCTTTACAGCGCTCTCTGACTGTCTTCATCTCTCAGGGGACAGAGTGTAACTCTGACCCCGGCCCTGGCCCCGGCATGGCTGGGATCCCAACGCCGGTGCTCCGTGCTTTCTCAGAGCCAAGTTGCTGGTGAGCAATGACATTTTCTTTGGATTTGCAATGTCCAAAGAAGTCTGTTATCACCTTTATTGTTCTGGAGGGACAATAATTTAAGAGCACTATTTACATGTTTTTGATAACAACAACAATAATAGCAAGGTCAGAGATGATAACCCAGTCTTTTTTTCCATTGTAGAAACTTCCAGCCATTCACCCTATCAACCCCTGAAAATAGTCTTTGCTCTCTCAACTCTTCCCTTCTGGGACATGACCTGGGTTTCTGTGTCTAATCTCCAAGATCCTGGGGTGGTACATCACACAGACATTTTTTTTTCCTAATTACTTCAGGCTATGGGAGACTTTTCTGCCGAGACAATGACATTTGTGTTCTTTCCCACCCTCCTAGAGGAAGAAACATTTCAGGGGCCACCACACCTAAACATCCTGGGTGTGTCCAGAAAAATCTCAGCATTGACGAGAGACAGGGGCAAAAATAACTGCAACTGAGCCCTGAATTACTCAAGGCAGGTTTTGACACTAGAGTAGCCTACGTGGTCTTGGTCTTCTGAAGTATAAAGTCTTTAATGAGATGATGTTGCTGTGGATGGTGCACCAGTGATGAGGGATTGTGTGAGGGATGGAAGTATGGCTGTTGTAGTATATGGACCTCATTCACTGTGTGGTGCAATGGAAAGCCAGCTCTCCAGAGCCAGCTCAGGGGGCTAGCCTGGGCCTCTGTGATGCTTGATCTTCACTGTGAATTTGAACTGCCCAGGAGACACACTTCTGGGGATGTCTGCGATGGTGTTTGGAGAGAGGCTTAAGTGAATGTAGATGACAGCATCCATCCCATGAGCAAGGGATCTATCTCAGACTAAATACAAAGGGAAAAAGAAGAAAACCAGTTGAGTACCAGCATCCCTTACTCTATACTTGCTGGTCCATCAAGATGTGATGAGCACTGGCTTCATGCGCCTGTCACCATGATTCTGCCATGTCTTCCCCAGCATGATGAACTCAAATTCATCATAAATGAGCCTGCTACCAGCCACAAAGATATACGAAGTAGGATTTCAGTTGATTATGACAAACTAATACCTGGAAGAAGCCAAGGGCCTTCCAGAGGTCAAGCTGAGGTTCAAGGAGTCTTGGTGATATTGGCTTTCGATTATTAGCCATTTCCTACTATGAATTTCTCATGTACTATTGTAGCTTTTCCATCATTCATTGGGCACCATTTCCCCTCTACTAATGGAATATTTAGATAACTTTCTGTGCTGACAACTATACACAGCCAGAACCCCAGTTCAAGCCTCCCTGTAATTATTGTCATTGGCAGCATCCAGCCAGGACCATCCCCAGACGGATGAAAGTATCTTATCAGAGATACCTCTGTACTCTCTAAGAACAGACATAAGCATCCAGACTATCTGTTTGAGAAGGCCTGGCAGATATGCTAATTAAGCTGAACTTTCTCCCTTACTAAATTCTTACCTCTAGTTTTAGATCTACCTTTAACTATTAACTCAGAACTAAAGGGTTCCAACTTACAGGTACATCCAGCTGTGACAGACGCCTAGCGACCAAGCACACTTGCCAGAAACTGCAGGAGCAGAGATAGCTTGGAGGGTTAAGGGTCAAAGCGGGAAGGGGGGGGAGGCAGTTTCAGAGAAGGACAAGACAGAGAAGAGAAAAGAGAATGGAAGAACTAGATGGGTAAGAACTGGAGAGGAACGTATCAAGATGGGGAAGAACTAGATTGAAGGGCTAGAAGAGAGTACTAGAGGAACGAGATGGAAGATGAGGAAGAGCCAGATGGGGAAGAACAAGACGAGAGAGAAGGAGATGGGAGAGGAGCTAAGATGGGAAAGAACAAGATGGATGAGACCTAGAAGGGACAGAACTGAGATGAGAGAATTAAGACAGAACTTAGAGGAGACAGCAGATAAATGTAGAGAGAAACGAGGCAAGAAAGGAGCTAGGCATGAGAGCCGAATAGAAGCTGTGTAGGGAGAGAACTGACTCAGAAGAATAAAGTGTATGCACTAAGGAGTTTCGTGTACGTAGATTCATTTAATATCGCCAAAGATTAAATTATCAGCTGGTTGTAGATTCTTCCCAGGCCCTGGGGGAGGGCTATCAAGGGGCAGGACCCCCACAGTCCCCTTACAAGAAATGGAAAACAGCCCTGGAAGAGCCTGTTCAATGGAAAAGATTCCAGCTGCCTCCTGGAATATGAACTTTGGCTGTTTTTGTTCTTACCCACAGGCGTCTGGACTAACTCACTTCAGTTGCAGGACAAGTTCATCATCCCAGACATTTGAGTTGCATGTCAAGAGGTTATTGAAGTCTCCTCTGGTGGATATTTCCTTTCTGTTGGTCACCTGCCTTGGTCCTTAATGTAGAGGCTCCCATCTTTCCCACATTTCTCACAACACCAGTCCAAAGATACTAAACCCTGTCTTCTGAGCTGCAGCATGTGAGACCATAAATAAAATCCCTTTTCCTTTTTGAACTTGGATTGATCACTTTTTCAATTATTGTACTTTAAAAAAACACTTACTTATTTTTTGCATCTGTGTGTATGTGTGTGTGTGTTTGTCTGCATATGCTAATGTGTACTATGTGCATGCAGGTGCCCCAGAGGTCAGAAGAGGGTGTCAGATCCCCTGGCACTGGAGTTACAGGTGGTTGTGAGCCACCTGATGTAGATGCTGAGAACTGAACCCAGGTCGTCTGCAAGAGCAGTAAGCGCTCTTCACTGCTGAGCCGTCTCTCTAGTCCCTCAATTATTGTGCACTTTTAAAATTATATATCCATGTATTTCTCTCCCCGCTAGAACAGCAAAGCCACAATAGCGAGAGTCTTGTCTATTTTTCTCATCACTCTTTCCAGAAAACTAAACACCGCTCCACCACTGTGTGTTGAATGAGTAGATGAATAGAAAAAGGAAGATATAAACTATTTTTAAAATAGGGTTTGTTTTCCAACCTGTGTCTAATACAATGGCTCCCACAAAAAAAAGAATGGTAAAAAGAGCCACCGTTCCATGGGGTGGTGGTACCAGAAAACACCACCATTCTCAAGTGTGGCCATCCAGTGGGCTTCGAGACACACGCCTGAGAGATCAAAGTCATTGGGAAGTTTGCCGTGAGAGAGAGATAGGGTCAGACACGTGTACTGATCCCAGGCTTGACACAGCTGTCTATACCAAAGAAGGGCTGTCTCGTACCATATCTGTGATGCGTGGTTGTCCAGGAAGCGCAGAGCTGAGTCACCAGGATGTCCTATACTTCAGCCGCTACACCTTCCCTTCCACATTTGAAAAATCTAATCGTTTCTGGATGTGGCTGATGGTGCAGGCTGTTCAGTGCAGATGAGTACTGACCACTGAGTATCAGAGAAAGTTGTAAGGCTGTAACAGCAAAAACCAACCAACCAGACAAGCAGAAAGGAAGGAAGGAGAGAAGAAAGGAAATCAGGTTCTATGATGTGATCTGACCATATGTACCTTGTCCATACGCAAGAAAAGCTGTGCACCTGCGGTCCCCAGACACTGCCAGAGAGAAAGGTTCTGTAGAAGACCTAGGTCACATTTTTCCACTTACAGTCTCTTGGCACCCAAGACATTTTTATGCGACACCTGACCTACAGATTTACAAAACAAGTGCACAAATAAAACGTTCACTGATAACAAATCACAAATAATTTATCTAAAAACTATTCTTTGAGATACCTATAATTTTACCATTTACTGAGGACAACATAGATTTGCATATTCATGAGTTGAATGTGTTTGTTTACTTTTTACAGAATTAAATCTAGGCTGAATGCAAGACACACAGAATCCTCAACTTTTCCTGTGGATGGTGTTTTATTTTTGTAGTTGTCAATATGGAGACATCCATTTTGCATAAATATGGAGTACACATTAGCAAAAGTATGTTTAGGTCATTGTAGAAAAGTCTAGAAACTCTGCCCTGTTCCCTAGCCAAAATTCATTTAATCATCTTTCTTTAGGACCTTAAGTCAAGTGACTCAAATAGCAATTTTTGTTGTTGTTTTTGTTTGTTTGTTTGTTTTTTATTTTTCGAGACAGGGTTTCTCTGTGTAGTTTTGGAGCCTGTCCTGGAACTCACTCTGTAGACCAGGCTGGCCTTGAACTCACAGAGATCCGCCTTCCTCTGCCTCCAGAGTGCTGGGATTAAAGGCGTGCGCCACCACTGCCGGGCCCTCAAATAGCAATATTTATGACTAGTTTTTTAAAGACAGTTCCTCTATGTAGCCCAGGCTATACTGGAGCTTGCTGTGTAAACCAACCCAGCCTTCAACTCACAGAGACCCACCTGCCTCCGCTTCTAGTTTTAAAATCAGACATTCTAACACAGCAAAAACCCCAAGATACACTGACTTCATACCTATATGCTGAGTTTATTGCCCTAATTAGGTTTCTACTGCAATAATAAATACCATGCCTGAAGCAACTACGGGAAAGTTTACTTCAGCTTATAGCTTCCAGTCCATCATGAAGGGAGGTTTGAACAGATACTCAAAGCAAGAACCTGGTAGCAGGAACTGAGACAGAGGCCACAGAGCAACTCTGCTTACTGGCTGGCTCCTCATGTTTTGCTCAGCCTGCTTTCTTATACAACCCAGGGCTAGCTGACCAGAGGTGGCACTTCCCACAGTGAGCCTGGCCTTCCACATCAATCATTAATCAAGAAAATAACCACACAGACTCGCCTGCAGGTCAGGCTGATGGAAGAAATTCCTTAGTTGAGGTCTCCTCTTCCCCAATAACTCTAGCTTGCGTCAAGTTGCCCAAGTAACCAGCACAGTAACAGAGTCTTCTTCATAACTAAACCATTCTGTTTCAAAAAGGACAGAAAACTGCGCACAGCTGAAACACTGCAACTCGAAACACACGCGTCTCAGAGCTGAACTGAGAGCTCAGGCAGTGTCTGTTGGTGGATTGCGGCGGCGTTGGAGGCATGGGCAGTACAAAGTGCGTTGGCTGTGTGCTCAGAACCAGGACTACGGAAGATGGAAGCTGTGGGCTAGATGTTCACCTCAGCCATGGGGCAGGTTCTACATTTACAGCTCACTTGACTTTCCTCTGTAGCCACTGTCACCTGAGAGGTGACCTGATAAGGGGGACCAGCTCATCATCTTTCCGTTCACCAAATTAACTCTCCTTGCTTGAGTCTGGGGCCACCATTACCTCCTGATGGTCATGTGGCTTCCGTGGCCTTCTATTTCAGTCTCCTCTGTGTGAGTCAGCTTTCAGAGGCCCATTAACTTTGAGGCGCTCACAGGATCAAATTCCTGAACCTTCAAGGTTAGACTCTGGACATGGGCACTTCTACACCAAGCGGCTGGGTAACGACAGTTCTCAGAGCGGATGGGTAAGCTGGTCCTTTTCCAGGCACCTCAGTGTGTCTTCAAGACGTAACGTTCTTCTAGACACAGCAATGTCACTCAAAGGAGAGAGCCGAACAAATATGTAAGGTCATCTGTATAAAGGCATTCACCACAGCCGTTTGAATCTTCTCCTTTTTACTTGGAGGCCGTGGCGGTGGTAATTTTACCCCACAGGCTGTCCCCAGAATTTGGGTGAATTCCAGAGTCTCTCCATCTCCAACTCAGGCAGCACCAGTGGGAACGGACTCTCTTCCTAGAACTGTAAGGGAAAGGGTCACTGATGGTATCCCAATTGCTTGGGAAGTCTGCCAAGCACAGAAGTGAGTGAAGCCTTGGCTTAGGCAGGGACCAAATGACTAGACAGCCGTGTCTCTTGCTGGGGGCACAAGTGGGGTCCAGGCTCCAGAACAGCAGGCTGCCTGGGTGACTAATCCTGGACTTGGGGGCTGCTCCTATTATGTCCTGCTCTTGTCGAGGGTAGAACTGTAAAGGCAAGCTTGCAAGCAGACTTGGAAATCACACAAGGTCAGGAGAGGAGCCAAGCAGGGACACATGCTTGCAGCCTTACTCTGGGGGTATGGCAGCTAGCACTCCATTTGTTTCTCTTTTCTAGAGGGGAAGATGGACCTTCCCACCACCCATTCATTCTCCGGGGTGTCCCAACGCCAGTCACCTTCTGAACTACCCTGGAGGAGACAAGCTACCATTATGAGTTTCCAAGGACAACTCATCCTGCCTGCCAAAGATCACCAAGGAGATGTTCTTTATAATGAAGGGGGAAAAAACAGGAACAACCTGGTCCATTCGTCATGACCCTACTGATATTAATGTTTAGTCAGACAATGGGACAATATGTAGCCATTAAACTGGAACCTACATAGCTCTACAAAGAGTTTAGTTAAAAGAAGATGAGGAAACCCCATTTCTAACCTTGCCCCATTTTGTTAAATCATGGACGTGTGACTACAAACATATGCATGTGGAGAAATGATTGAGTGAGATTCATACAAATGCTAGCAACAGTTATCCCTGGATGGAGGATCTCTGGTAAACCCTTTCATGCCCCACTGTATTACCCCAAGCTTTACCGTGAGCACGTGTGCTTTTAATCACTTGAAAAGACCACCTTCATCTTGGAGTAATAAACTCCCATTCCATTTGTTAGATTTGAACATGCAAAATGCTGGAGTGGTGGCCAGTACTGACTCCTAGGGAAACACAGCTGAGAGAGACTGCCCCTGCCTGAGATTAGTAGGATCAGTGTGCCCTGGGTCAGATGACTTCAGTGGTAGCTCTTCCTATTTCAAGAGTCGATTCTTAAGACGCCAAATGCTATCTCCATATCAAGACTATTTATAAGAATCATTTCCTTCATGATGAGCTGGAACTTCTACTAAGCACTCACTCGTGTGTTTAGATGACATCATCCCCAAGATTTATGCGAAATGACTCCTTCCCTTGATGTTATCAGGGGCTTCAGTACTTGAGTTCCTTATAGTGCTTTGTGTTTAAATCATATCTGAAGAAGCAGCCATTTGTCAAAGTTTAATTGTTTCCATTATCGGCCCTCCCCACCCCCAGGAACTTTCCAGATACTACCGTAGGGCAGGTTTGTTAATGAGTCAAGCAAAGAACATGTCTTGCACATTTTAGCTGTGTTGCTTTGGGCAGGTGCGTGCATGCGTGCGTGAATACGAGTGTGTGTGTGTGTGTGTGTGTGTGTGTGTGTGTGTGTGTGTGTGTGATTTAATTTCTCTTTAACTGTTAAGGAATTTACTGAGTCAGAACCTCAGGTGGGGACTTTCTTTAGGGAAATCTCACCTCTGCTGGTAAGACCCTTAACTGACTGAATGAGCTGATAAACCCTCTTACTGAAAGTCTGACAAAGGGGGACTTTATTCCAAAGATAGAGTGTCATCACAGCAACTTAGACTAAATAGCTGGTGAATGGAGCTCAAGTCAATGCACAGAAAACTTCATTCTTACCCTCGGGTGCCTTGGAAATGTGTAATCATTTGTCCTTGATGGATATGATTTTTTTTTCTAAAGGCTGATAGAAGATGTGCTATTATGTGCTAAGTTTCTTTAGAAATGTCCACATTCTGTGTCCAGAACCAAACCCCTGCTATCTGGAGACAGAGGGAAGGCCACAGAGGACACGGGTCCATCCACAAACCACAGACAGACGCCTCAGGAGAGACCAACATTGCTGCCACCTTGATCTTGAATATGACTGCTTCTAAAACTGTGAGGAGATGGGGTTCTGGTGCTTAAGTAACAAAACAGAGGGAAGGGAAGAGAAGGGAAGGAAAGGGAAGGGGAGAGGAGGGGAGGGAAGGGAAGGGGGAAGGTTATACTCACTCAGAAAACAGTGTATCTAACAGAGATGAGGAAGTGAGAAGGAGGTGTGAGGAAAAGCAGGGCATGTCTGATGAACTGTAAAGCTATGACACTATGGACAGGTTCCTGAAATGCTATGACCTGTGTGTGCCGCCCACAATTCATATGTTGAACTTCTAACCTCCAGTTGCGTATGATGGCTCATGCCTGTAATCTGAGCACTTGGGAGCCTGAGGCAGGAACACTGCCATTAATTCTAGGAATGAGATCCTGACTCAAAAAATGAAGAAGAAGGAAGAGGAGGAAGAAGGAGAAGAGAGGAAAGGGGTGGGGCTGGGAAGGGTGGTTCACTCTGTCACCTCAGGAGGCAGATGCAGGAAGACTGGTGCAAGCTGCAGGCCAGGAAGGCTACACAGTGAAACCCTGTTTCAAAAACACCACTAAAGGAGCTGAAGACACGGCTGAGTGGTTAAAAGGGTGGGTGCACTGTTCTTACAGAAAACCTGAGCTCAGCTACCACCATGTCGGGTGGCTCACAACCACTTGTAATTTCAGTTCCAGAGGATCCAACGCCCTCTACTGGACTCCATGTGTACTGCACTCATGTATGCACATACCCACACTGAGAGACACACATACATACAATTAAAAAAAACAAAAAACAACCCAAAGGTAAATTCTAGCCTCCAAGGTGATGTTTTTAAGAAGGTATGCAGAGCCTTTGAGAGCCCTCCCCCCACACACACAGCTAGACCCTCTCTGTGATGTGAGCACAGTCGGAAGATACCATCATCACACTCTGTGAACCCTGGTGTTCACCAGACACAGAACTGACCTCACTTTGACCTTGGATTTGCCAGCTTCCAGAACTGCAAGAAATAAATTTACAGTTTCCGAGCTGCCTAGTTTAAAGGCATGCGCCACCATACCCAGCACAAAATAGTAATACTTTTAAAACCATTTACTTTATGGGAGGTGGTGGCACATGTCTTTGATCCCCAGCACTCAGGAGGCAGAGGTAGGTGGATCTTTGTGAGTTTGAGGCCAGCCTGGTCTACAGAGTGAGTTCCAGGACAGTCAAGACTCACAATAAAACCCAGTCTCAAAAAACAACAAAAAGAATTACTTTATATTTCTGTCTGTCTGTCTGTGTATATGTACATGCATATAAGTGCTGCCCATGAGGCCAGAAGAAGGCATTGGGTCCCTGAAGCTAGACTTACATATGGTTGTGAGCCACCTGATTTAGGGCTGGGATCTGAACCCAGGTCCTCTGCAAATGTACCAAGTACTCTTAGGCCACTGAATCATCTCCAGCCCTATAAATAATCATTTTTTTAAAAGCCAGATCTAGTGGTATATACCTATAATCGAGAACTTGGGAGGCTTGGGCAGGAGAATTGCTACAAATTTCAGGCCAGCCTGGACTAACAGCAAACGCTAGTCTGGCCAGGGCTATATAGGAAAATCCTATCTCAAACCAAAACAAGGCAAGAGAAGATAGATCTAATCGCTTTCAACACATAGAATCAACATTTTTACAATGGATGAGACAATATAGATAATTTCAAAGATCTTTGCCAGCTTTGACTCTTCTGTGATTAGGGAATTTGGAGATTATAGTAGGCTATTTTTTAGCTCTGCTTCCAATTTTTTTTTTTTCTGAGACAGTGTTTGTCTTTGGTTCCCAGGCTAAACTCAAATTTTTTTGAGTGTAGGGACTGCAGGTGTTTGCCACCATACCCCAGCTCCAAACACTCTTAGAACTGTCATCGGATCTAAACACTGCAGTAAGTATTGAACTATACAAATAATATTAATTTTCAAAGATTTGTTTATTTTTTATTTATTTGTGTAGGAAAGTATTTTGCCTGCATGTATGTTACGTGCCCAGTGCCCACAAAGGTCAGAAGAGGGCCTCAGATGTCCTGGAACTGAAGTTGTAGATGGTTGTGAGCTGCCATGTGGGTGCTGGGAATCAAACCCAGGTCCTCTGGTAACAAGTGTTCTGAACTGCTACGCAACAATCCAGCCCAGAATGTGTGTATGGGTGTGTGTGTGTGTGTGTGTGTGTGTGTGTGTATTTGTATTTGGGGGGGGTTGGATTTTGGGGGGAGGTTGTTTTTTTGTTTTTTTGTTTTTGAGACAAGGTTTCTCTGGGTAGCCTTGGCTGTTCTGGAATTCCCTCTGTAGACCAGGCTGGCCTCAAACTAACAGAGATTCTCCTGAGTATTGGGATCAAAGCCGTGCACCACCGCTGCCCAGCTCAGAATGTGTATTTTTAATTTTAAAAGTTGTATGTGTTTGTTGGCATCTTGCACGTGTCTCTTGTAGAGGTCAGAGGTCAGCCTGCAGGAGTCAGCTCTTTAACCACCATGTGGGTTCTGAGGATTGATCTTGAGTCATTAAGTTTGGAAGTAGTGCCCTCTCACCAGACCCAGAACTGCATTTTCAATGTACTTCAGAGGGCTGTGACTCCTTCCCATAACCGTCCCTCTTAGACGGCCACTTCATCTTGTCTATCCCACAGGGATGGAACACTTCCCTGCTTCCCAAGGTAATCATTTCTTTCTTTTGGAAAGGGAAAATGGCTGACTCTTAAGGGACGTGTAGGATGAGAAGATCTTGAAAGGGATTGGTTAGTTCGGGAGAGGCGTTTCCCGGAGAATGGGAGGAGGTTGGTGCTGGGGAAACCATGAGGCAAGCAGGTGAGGCAAGCAGGCTGGGAAACTGCTTTTATGTTGCTGCAGTTGGAGAAGAGAGGGGATGATTTGAGTGTGTGTGTGTGTGTGTGTGTGTGTGTGTGTGTGTGTGTGTGTGTGTGGTGGAGAGCAAAGTCAGACTCCGAGGAAGCAGGGACTTTCTTGATTTGATTTACCGATTTTCTTGATTTCTTGAGAGGCTTTCTTTTCTTGATTTTGTATGTGCTTCCAACAGCGTGGTGCCTTTGAGTCTTCTTTGTAGCTGGCCCAGAGGACCCACTGTTAGCATGTAGACATTACCTGGCTCGCCCCTTGGGGACCTGACCGGATGCACTGGCTAATATTCAGGCAAATACCTAGACAGCCCAGGTCCTGCTGCTGTAGTCTGTGCGCATGCGCTGCATGGATGCGTAGTCTGCATACACATGCGCTAAATCCCCCCCTCCCCGCTTCTCTCTCTCCTCCCCCCCGCAGACGGCGTCACTTCCCCTTTCCGTCTCTTTTCTTCTCCTCTTTCTCTCCTATTCTCCTCTCCTCAGCCCTTATTTCCAGAGGCGCACTCTGCGCACTCTGCGTCTCTTCTCCTCTTCCTGCCATAGAATCCTCTACACGAGTGCTGTCCACATGGTGTGTGTCTCTCTCACCCCTTGGCTGCAACCCACCAAGGCCGCCGCCCGCCGTTTTTAATTTATAACACCCACCTCGATCATGAACACTCAAGATGACAGGAGGAGCCAGGATGGCAGTGGCTCATGCCTGCAATCCCTTCTTCTTGGCAGGCTGAGGCAGGAGAATGACTCATAGCGATGAGCACAGTGTCCCCAGGTGAAGAGTCCCTTGGCCCTAGGAAGCTAGTTGTCATCACACCTGAGGGTTAGAAGCCGGGGCTGCTCGCCATAGCCAGACCAAAATACGGACGTCTGGTGGAGGTTGTGTCAGCTTCTCCATGCTGATGTAACAAATTCCTACAAACCGGGTGGCAGAAACAATTCATTCTTGTTCCCTTCTGTAGTTCTGAAACCAGCTATCCAGTCAGCCTCACTGGGCCCAGATCAAAATGGCAACAGGATACAGAGTCCAGGCTCTGTGGCGATTGTGAGCCACCATGTGGTTGTTGGGAATTGAACTCAGGACCTCGGGAAGAGCAGTCAGTGCTCTTCACCTCTAAGCCAGCCCCACCATATCCATTGTTAAGGCCAGCATCTTCAGATCTGTTTCCCTCATGCTGCCTTCTCGCTGTGTACCAAATCACCTTTTGCCTCTCTCTTATAGGGATGTATGTGGCTGCATTTAAGGCCTCCTTGTACGATGCAGGATAAACGGTAATCATGCTAGGAATGTTGGCTCCCACCTGAAATGCCAGTACTTAGAAGGCAGAGGGAGGGGGGTTGCTGCAACTCTGGGGCTCGCCTGGTCTATCTGGTATTCCAGAATAGCCAGGTGTCTTAGTTACTTGTCTATTGTCATGACAAAACACCATGATCAAGGCAACTTAAAACAGAGAGCATTTAATTTGGGGTACATGCTTCCAGGGGGTTAAAGTCTGTGACCATTAGGACAGGGAGCATGGCAGCAGGCAGGCAGGCATGGCACTGGAGCAGTAGCTGAGAGCTCACATCTGATCCACAAGCATGTAGCAGAGAGAGAGAGAGAGAAAGAGAGAGAGAGAGCCTGGGGAGGGAGTGGGCTTTTGAAATTTCAAAGCCCACCCTCAGTGACACACCTCCTCCAACAAAACCACACCTAATCTTTCCCAAACAATTATACCAACTGGGGACATATAATCCCTATGGAGGCCATTTTCATTCAAACCATCACATCGGAACTATATAGTGAGACCCTGTCTCAAATAGATAAATAAATAAACAATAAAATATCTTTAATCACACCTGCATAAAGGAAGCATGTCCTGTGACCCATGGGCCATATACAGCCAAGGATAGACATACATGTGGCTCAACTATAAATTATAAACTTACTTTAAAATTGTGAGGTTTTTTTTTTTTAATGTGTGGTGTGTGTGTGTGTGTGTGTGTGTGTGTGTGTGTGACTTCTTTGCACAATTCTCCAATGTGACTCCATAAAGCACGTGTGGCAGTCAGAGGATAACTTTTGGGGGTTGGTTTTTTTCCCTTCTGCCCCAGGTTCCAGGAATTGAACTCGGGTCCCTGGTACACAGCGAGGGCCTTTGCCCCCTGAACTATCTCGCCAAGCCTGAAAACAGTCCTTGTAAACGGAAAGGCCGAAGCGGACCTGTGTGGTGATGCAGCCTGTCCGGTGAGCAGCAGGGCTTTCCACTTTGACATGCTAGCTCCCAGCTGGAACACCTCTGCAGCTATCCCGCTCACCCACAGGACAACTGGAAGCCAAACATTTTTCCTTCTCATCACCTCCTCCACTCCCTGCCGGGAGCTTTCCTGCTGTTCCTAC
>CABHPP010136428.1:14928-47645 GCA_902168425.1 Peromyscus attwateri | reverse complement strand
CTAAGATCAAAAACACTGAGGACACCTTGTGCTGGAGAGGATGTGGAGCTAGGGGAACTCTCCTCCACTGCTGGTGGGAATGCAAGCTGGTACAGCCACTGTGGAAATCAATATGGCGCTTTCTTAGAAAATTGGGAATCAATCTCCCCCAAGATCCAGCTATACCACTCTTGGGCATATACCCAAGGAATGCTCAATCATACCACAAGGGCACTTGCTCAGCTATGTTCATATCAGCATTATTTGTAATAGCCAGAACCTGGAAACAACCTAGATGCCCTTCAACCGAAGAATGGATAAACAAACTCTGGTACATACATACAATGGAATACTACTCAGCAGAGAAAAACAATGACATCATGAGGTTTGCAGGCAAATGGAGGGATCTAGAAAAAATCCTCCTGAGTGAGGTAACCCAAACTCAGAAAGACAAACATGGTATGTACCCACTCATAGGAGAATACTAGTTGTGGAACAAGGATGACTGGACAGCTACTCACAACACCAGGGAGGTTACCTGGATAATAGGACCCCAAGAAAGACACGGGGATCGCCCAATGACAGAGAAATGGATGAGATCTACATGAACAATCTGGACGTGAGTGGGGGTAATGAGGGGCGAGGGGCGAGAGAAAGAGAACTTGGGGAAGCAGGAGATCCCAACTGGATCAAGAACAGAGAGGGAACATAAGGAATGTTCATGATAAATGAAGACCACATGAGAATAGGAAGAAGCAAAGTGCTGGAGAGGCCCACAGAAATCCACAAAGTTGCCCCCACAATAAACTGCTGGCAATAGTCGAGAAATAGCCCGATTTGACCTACCCTGGTGATAAGATGGCCAAACACCCTAATTGTCGTGCTAGAAACCCCATCCAGTGACAGAGGGAACTAGATGCAGATATCCACGGTCAGGCCCTGGGTGGAGCTCCGGGAGTCCAATTGGCAAGAAGGAGGAGGGTTTATGTGAGCAAGAGTGGTTGGGACCAGGGATGGATGGAATACAGGGACAAATGGCCAAACGAATAGAAACACATGAACTGTGAACCAATGGCTGAGGGGCCCTCAACTGGATCAGGCCCTTTGAATGGGTGAGACAGTTGATTGGCTTGATCTGTTTAAGAGGCATACAGGCAGTTGGACCGGGCCCTGTGCTCAGTACATGAATTGACTGTTTGAAGCCTGGGTCTTAGTAGAGACCCTAGGCTCAGCCTGGGAGGAGGGGACTGGACCTGCCTGGGCTGAGTCCACCAGGTCGATCTCAATCCTCGGGGGAGTCTTTGCCCTTGAGGAGATGGAAATGGGGGGTGGGCCGGGGGGGGGGGGGGCGGGACGGGAGGAGGGAGAAAGGGGGAATCTATGGCTGATATGTAAAGTTGAATTATATTGTAAAATAAAATAAAATAAATTTAAAAAAAATCCACCTATATTCAGAGGAAAATACAAAACTCCTCAGAAATAAAACAATTAAATTCCAGGCATAATATTTGATTTTCTCTACTTGTGTTGTATCTAATTGCATAAACCACTTTTAAATGTTCTATTAATAATACAATAGTATTATTCTAAATGCACAATTTATTGGTTCCTTTTTTTCATATAACGAACTAAGAAGTAGTCATTGCCTTAATCTAGAATATTCTATGACTTATATACTATCATTGTCCTCAATTTATAACTGTGTAACCTTGAGATTTACAGCAGTGGGAAAGAATGATAATAAAAGAGTGATCTTCTGGACCATGAGTCTTGCCTTCCTAACCACTGTCATTCTTTAGTATAATGAAGTAGATCTTTTCTGTCTTCATAAATTATGATTTTGTACCTTCCATCTGTTTCCCACTGGAACCATAACTCCCTCCTCTACAGAAATCCAGATGTCTTTTTTTTACTGATATTGTATTAATCTTTAAACATTTTCTCAGTTATTGTCAAGTTCGGGTCTTGTAAGGACCAACTGACAACTCCAGCTCTACCTCATACATTTTTGCCCTAAATTTTCAGCATCAGGCATGAAAACCCACATTTTCACAATTGCCAGTTTGACTACACCATTCTTATATGATTAAAATGACATGGATATCACTGTGGAAACTAGAAAACTCTGGATTAATTATTCCACAAGGTACAAACTAGTGCGTGTTTAATATGCATACGGCTGAGGATATGCTGGTACGTGTTTCCTGTAATCTAGAGATTTGCAGAAATAGTATATAAGGTACTGTGAGATATGTAACGAATGTGTTATCATCTGCAGTGCATTTTGTATTAGAAATTTCATATGAGTATCTTGATATCACTTCTAACTAACCTAACACAATTAGGTCCCAATTTTTTGCAAGCTATTTGCTTGCTTTCAATTTCCAGTACATACACTGAAACTATTTGTGAAGTAGATAAAGGAAGAAAGAGAATACTTTACCCATTGATAAAGGGTTGACCTGTTGTGAACACTTTAAAAATAACTAGGAAGAGTCCTTTAAACGTTTCAACAAATGCAACATAAACAAAAGTCACATGCCTTAAAATAATATTCTACAACAACCAACACTAAAATGTAGAATGTCCTCATCATAAAATACCTGCCAAAGCAACATCCTCAACGGCTTACCTTGTTTCCACAAGGCCCTACCTTTTAAAGGTTCCATCACTTCCTAATACAGTCACAGACTGGCAAGCCAGCTTTTAGTAGTTGGTCTTGAGGGGTACTTTAGTTCCAAACCATTACCTAAACCTTTTCTTATACTATAGAATGGGAAATTTAAATTTAATTCTGAGTGTGCTAGCATGGATCCACCTCATCTCCAGACATCATCACATTGGAGGTTAAGTCTTTGTTATATGAAAATCTAGTTCATGTCCATTTTAAAAAAATTGAGGCTTTCCTTCACAAGGTCACCTTCCTTGGGTCACTTTTGATGGCCTCTTCCCCTTCTGCTGCTGACTTTCTGTCCCACAGGCACTTATCCATAATTATGGCCCTCTTCTGAAGGAAGTTTAAGTAGAATACCACTAGAGCTTAAGAGTGAGGGACAAGATGTCTACATCTTATGCATTCCATAAAGTGTTCCTTTCTTTCATAAGAGAAGAGTTGGTGGTAAGTTACTTCTGTGCTATCCTGTGCCTCTTAGCAAGACTAACTCTGTTGAAACACTAACATCTGGTAGTTTTCCCAAAAAACTGTGTGGGATACCAAACAGCTTCTGTCTCTAGACATGAGACTTAGTCATCAAATCATGTTCTTGGCAATTATCAAAGTTCTGTTATACAAAGATGTGGCTAGCATAGACAAATAGTTCTCAAATTTGGGCAGGCATTCAAACCACCTAGTGGAGCTCAAGTCCCCTGATCTCTACACACCTCTCCCAAAGCTCTGGATTATTAGAGTTGAGGTAAAGCCTGACAGTGTGACTTTTAAACAAGTTCCCAGATGATCCTGATGTTTCCAATCCAGGAACCACTGCCTGAGAAACAAGGGCATATTTCAAAACTCATTCTCCTATGGAAGGGTGCTTCTGTCTTGCTTTATAATATTATCCATAAATATTATGAAATAGCATTTCATAAGTTGTATTTTATACTCATTAAAAATCTATGTGCTTCTTTCCTACACTCTTACATTGTAAGTATTTATAATATATTGGATTTACTGACCTATACAGTATAAGAGTTAAAGAAAATAATCACAAATTTTAGCTATATTGAATGACAGCATTTTCCATCTTCAAAAGGAAGATGTAACAATCACAGTTTTAATGAACATGCTGTAATGTTCTAAATAAAATCAATTTGACTTAATCACTTCCAGACTGACAAGCATTTATCCTTGCTTTTAAATTTGCCTTGTCAGTAAAATAGGTTGTGAGATCTTTACATATGTGTGCAAATAAATTGCATGCTAAAATATGTAAGATTTCATCCCTTATATTGGCACTCAATGTTGTGTTTTAAATCTCAGTTTTACTGTCTTGAATTGGTGGTGATTAAGTGTTTTTATGTTCAAAGACTGCAGGGAAATCTTGAAACTTAAAGGAAAGGCTATCAGAACTTGAGCTGTAGCAGGAATGGCAACAGGGCTCTGTTATCAAGAGTGTTAATTATTTATTCACACCTGGTTCACCACTGATTAACAAAACCTATTAAGGCCTTCCCTTGAAGACCTAACTGTTGACATGTATTTGCAGCTGTTGTTGATTTTTTTTTCCAAATTAGCACATTATGTGTTTGGAAAACAGACAAAAAAGCAGCTGCAATGTCTGAATGCATTTATTATGTACGCTTCTCAAAATGCTATTTAGGTTGCGTAGTAAATGATGAAGTCAGAGGGAAATGTACTGTTAACTCTGCATGCCTAGTAGTTCTGAGTCTAGCAGAAATGGAACAATAAGGGAATCACATTAAGACTTCAGCCTTCACTTTGGAAACAGATTCTATATATTTCAGAGATCTGCTATTCAATAATATACATAAAACTATGTTAATACAGAGCAGTTTAGGAAGGTTTAGCAAACCCTACAAAATATGGCTGAAAATAATTAAAAATGGATGTAAATGTTTATTAAAGTAGCATTGCCTTGCTTTTCATAAAGTACAATCATCAAAGCACTATTGGCTTCATAGCCTCTTCTAAATTCTTTTACCTTCAGGTTATAACCATAAATGCTATTGTTAAAGACCACATTAACAACTGAAAATATTTTTCTTTTGTGTTTCAAGTATTTATTATTGCCGCTTTATTGTAGCATTGCTTCCTGGAGTGAAATAGCTGGCATTTCACGTGGTTTGGAAATCACCTACCTCCAAAGCCCTCTGTTTATGTGGACTCAGGAAGACTTAGGGAAAGTCAGGGGATCCCCCTACAGATCTGTGCAGACCGATTCCTTCCCTGTAAAAAGTACACAGGACAATGAGAGAAGCGGTCTGAGATCTGGGTTAAACTTCTGCTCACACGTGCTTCTCCGTTATCCTATATTCCAAGTCATGGAAAACAGGTGGCTCTTGCTTGTCCTCTCTCTATTGTGGGTCTCATTTCCTAATAATGGTGGATTCCAGAGAGGACAGACGGTATAGCAGGTGGAGATTCTTCTGTTATCATTGCCAGCCCTGACAATACAACGTTCTTTCAGTCATCAGTTCTATGGAGTAATAAAAGGCTTTTTTTGTTTTTTCAAAATTACGGTGGAATATTTTCACATTCATCTTTATCAGAGACAGGTGTTGTCTAATTAGCATTATCTGTTTACTTCATGGTTCTTGTCACAGACGTGCTCACTAGATCAGACATACACATCTGTCCATATTATTAATTACACAAAGACAAGATCATTTTCAAATACCAATCACATTGCAGGCCACTGCTCTTTGTCCATTTTGTTTCTCTAACCTGAAACAAACTTTGCATGCTTCTTTGCCGACATGACATTTGGCTATATCAGCCAAGTTCCTGAATGCAATCACAGTAAACAGATGCTGTCAGTGTTAAGCACAAGAGGAAATCTGTGAGGAGTCAACAGGCTTACTGGAAAACTAGACTTAGAAAAACAATAGAAATCAAAGCAATTCCGAAGAGTCGAACACACACACACAAAGAAATTTACTTCATCTTGACTAATCTCCCTACACACACACACAAAAAAAAAAAATTCTAAGGAGATATATTGGATAGACAATGTTATTTATCAAACGCACTTCATGCTGGTTGGCATAGAGATAATCTGCACTTTGGAATGTAGAATGTTTCTTTTTGCCAGGAAATAAGCCCCGGAAAATTCCCTAAAATCAAGAAGGCTTGGACACATACAGGAACAAGAAAGACTCGGGTTCAGTCTCGGTGTCAACTCATTTATGCAGTTTCCCAGCAACTTCCACACTGTTGGCTTTATCTTCCCTCTGAATAATTATATCCAGGTTACGTACTGTTTGTATTGTTTATCTTACCACATATAAATGCAGAGTCTAATTTGTAGCTTCTTCACATTTTAGAGGTTTGCCTTTTCACTGTGGCCCGAGCACATTTTCAAAAATTTTAAAGTAGAAAACACACTTCAAGCAGGAAGAGCAAGGTGATGATGGTTAGATGAAAGATGGGCTCAAAAAGGCTTATTAAGCATGACTTCCGAGACACAGTATGCAAATAAAAATGTTTTAAAATACACTGTGGTAAAACATACAGATAAGGCAAACATCCTCAGAGGAGACAAGTCTTCACAATATTTTAATGTTTTTTTTTAAATAGCTTTTATTACAAAATGCTAAGTATATGATGAATTAGCTTACATTTTCCCATGGTTTAATTAATTCACAGAGATCATGTTTTATATTCAGTTTCTGCTGCACTGACACATACTACGAACTGAGTAATTTCCAAAGAAAATAATATGAGCTCTCATAGTTCTGGGGGCTGGGACATCCCAGGCCAAGACGTCAGCGTCATCTGTTGAGGGCCTTGCTGCTGTGTCACGAGCAGACAGAAAGCAGCACACTGCAAAAGAACACACATAAGGAAGCCAGAGAGGAACCGGAAGCTGAACGCGATGCCGTAACAACTCATTGTCAAGGTAATGAACCCAAACCCAGAAGGAACATTGATCCATCAAAACGTTGAGCCTTCCTGATTTAACACTTCTCGAGGCTCCCAGTTCCCAGTACCACCCACTGGTAATTTCATTTCAGCATGAGTTTTGGAATAGATAGTCATATCATGTTAAGTAGTATCTCATATGGTTGTCAGTGATCTCTGCTTCGTGATATTTATATGCAGGTGCAATCCCCTTGTCTTGTTTCTTGTGGATAGACTGTGACAAAAATGAGATGTCAATTATGAAATTAAGTTTTGTAAGATGGTGACACCTCCCTTGCCCCCATTTTCTTCCTCTCTCACTTTCTCTTCTCTCTTCTTCCCTCCCTTCTTTTTCAAGTCTCTCTACATATATATGTATATGTGTGTATATATATATATGTATATATATATATATATGGCTTAGTCTACTAAATTTCCTGCTCTGATAAGACAAGCTGCTATGTGTTGATCTCCCCCATACTGTGTTAATAACAAAAAGAATTTTTTTGTATTTCGAGTATTTATTTTAGCAACAAATCTGCCTGGAGTAAACAGCTGGCATCTTACTTGGTTTGTAAACCATCTATCTTTAAAGTCCCTATATTGATCTACACTCAGTCAAAGGATTCCCTGTCAATTTCAGATATTGTGAAGAATAATTTCTTCCATATAAAATATAAATAGGACAGTGAGAGAACTGGCCTGAGATTGGGGTTCAATTCAATAACCTGTAAAGAATTGAGAAGCTCCATGTAAGAGACACAGTCTTACCTTCCAACATGTGAATGAGGTTGAAGGTAAATTCTTCCTACTTGAACTTTGATCCCTGCCCAACCATGACTTTGACCGTGAGAGGCTCTGAAGAAACAAACAACAATAACAACACTAACTCTAAATCAGAGATGGTTGGGAAATCCTTAGGGAATTTGAAATGAAGGTACAAATTAAAGTAGAATATAAAGAAAACCTTTAAAAACTATTCCTCAAAAATATTAATGAAGTATCTAGTTTGTATTCTATGTCCATTTCTTAGTTTCTTCATTAATATTTCTCATAATAACTCTCATGCCCGTCTTCTATATGTAAGTACATAGGATTTGAACTCAAATTCTTATGTTTATAGAACGAGCTCTTTTATCCACTGAACTTTCTCCCTAGGCTTAGTATGACAAACTTTTCCTGGGGAGACATAAACGAACACCTATTCACCACAGATAGGAGATCAACATGAGAGCAAGGTATAAATACCATCAAAGTCTAACTTGGTCAATCAGTGAATTTTATAAGGGTTACTTACAGTAATATGGGTGAGGGGTTTCTTAGAGGAACAAAACTGACTCAGAAAGCAGCATCACTCAAGTCCACCCTAGAATGGGTGACAGCTAAAATGACTGGAAACACGGAGAACTCTGCATACCTGCAGAGAACTCAACAGATTGGACAGTGTCCTTTTTGGCTCAGTTTGTGTGAGCCTATCCTGGGTATCTCAGTTGGTCTTAATTTCTTCGAGGCAGTTCAGCTTGTCCCTGCTTCTTGCAGGCTTCTAGACTTGTATGAAAGTCTTCATACATTTCAAAGTTTATTCAAGACTGGTGCAATATTTTCTCCAGTATCTGAAAAGGTAAAAATATAAGAATGCCTGTTACGTTTAATTTCAAACTATTTTTCCGCACACTAATTAAAGATTAGAACAACTGCGTTCTGTTGCTTCTGTCATGTTTAATTTAGGTTTTTAAATGCTAACAAAATCACTTGGCTTTAGGAGAGCACATTTCCATTCTATTTTAAAATAAACAACCATGTCACTAAAGTTGATTGTATACTTATGTACATAAAGGCTGTCATTTTGACTTCAAGCTTTCATTTTAATTCTCAAACCTTTAGTGGAAAAAAAAAATCTTCCAGTTTAAAGTCAGGAGTCTATCTCAGCAAAACAATAAGTAAAAGAGGCAGCTTGATCTTTTTAAGAAAAAAATGTTAACTCTCTATACAGGAAAATTTAATTGGTTGCAAATGTTAAATCAGATTCTCCAAAATTCAGTGGGATCTGATTTGATAGAATTTCAAGTCTCTATGTACTGTGTCACACGAAGTTTCCTTCTTGTACAAACTAATGCCAGTTTTAGTGATTAGAAAGTGGTTTTGTGCAGAAAAAAAAAAACAAAACCAAAAAAACCTCTTGTAACATCTTTCATGACACAATGGGAATTTTTATTGTATTCAAGGTTATTTTTGCAATTTTTAAGTATATTTGTATGTTTTTTTCCACCACTAAACTTAATACCATAAACTCTATATATTTCAAAAATAGCAACAGATGGTGATGATGATGATGATGAGGAGGAGGAGGAGGCTCATTTGTGTGTAGTATAAGTGTGTGTGTGTGTGTGTGTGTGTGTGTGTGTGTGTGTGTGCTCATGATTTGAGCAGTTCTTATTTTTGGATTTCTTAGTGCACAAAATGCAGTTTGTTTTTTAATAAGAAACTTTTACTATTCATGACATTTACACAGGATTATATCACCAATACAAATAATTCTGCATTTGTTTTGGGAACGTCAATGTCTAAATCTACATAGTTCATTATTGTTTCCTTCTTTCATGTCTTTATGTCTAATATTTCATTGTAAAATAAAAGATTTTATCACTTAGAACATATAAGTAAGTCAGATTTTCTGAATAAATATGAATTTTTCCTAAAACTCTCTATTTGACAAAAGCCAATGTCGCTTTTTTTAAAGGAAAAAAACAAAAAGACCGCTTTTCTATGTAAAAGTGACGCTGTATAATTTGATAGCATGTTTATGAAGACTTTGAAACTCAAATGTCCTGTAGGCAATGCTCGCCTCTAAAAAGGTTGGGAAAGTCTGGCTTCCTGACACAGTCAGTCTCCAGCACACACGCAGTGCATGTGCAACTTGGAAAATTGAGTTTCTGAGCTTCCAGTATTTCATAAGGCAAAGGGAAAAATGTCTCTTTCATGGTGTTTTCATAATCAATATGTGAGGAGCAATTAAAAAAGAATCTTCCTGGTGCCGTGTAAGAACAGACTCTTTCCTTTCCTGATGCATTAAACATAAATTCATTAATACATAGAAATTCAAACTGGATCACGTTATTTTTTACCAACATTTTTTTTCCAATAGTGTTACTCATTGTTACAATAGTGTTACACTGTGATCTTTGATAGAAGCTGATGACTTGGAGTTATGTAATATTAGAAAGCAAAGAATGACATTTTATATATAGATTGCTAAATATTATGTCACTATCTTTAACGTTTATTAACTATAAATGGCAAAAGTAAGTTTGGTTAACAGTTTCTTAAAAACATAGCCGGTTACATTCATGCCTACATGTCAAAACTTTCAATGAATGAATGGATAATTCTTTTCAAATTGAATTATTAATTATACAGTATAATCAAAAATTTAGTGCATATTTAAGCATTGATTATATGATGAGCATTTCATGCTGACAGGGGTACCTAGGAAATTATCTCATGCTTCTGGAAACATACCCACCCAAATATACAATTTCTTTTTTGAAATATGTTTGCTATGAAAACCCAGCTAACCTCAATCCTCCTGCCTCAGTGCTAGGATTATTGCCCAACCTGAAAATGTAGCTAAGAAAAAATTATTATGCATTCATAACAGCATGTGGATACATGTTATTGGAAAATATGTTTTCCAACCTAAGATGGATCATGGCTAACCTGAAAATGTATCTAAGAAAAAAAAATACTACTCATGAGTAATGATGTGCAGATACACATTATCAGAAAACATGCTTTGTATGAATAGTACTGGTTCAGAAGGGAAATTGAGAAAATCTACAGGAAAATGAATATGTAACTACACAGAGATATCGAATACCTTTTTCCCCAGTTTCCAGACAGTAGATAAAACCTATTTATCTCTTTTTCTCTCTACTCTTACCAATATTTATTCTCTCATCTCTTGTGTCCTCTCTCTCCCATCAATTACAAATCCATGCTAATGAATAGTTAATTTAGAAACCTTAGCTGCATTTGCTAATTTCCATCTCAGCCACAGTCATTTAGCCATCCTCTTAATTACTAACACCAGTGCAAACATTTCTACCCCTGCAAACTTCATGCCTTGCCCCCAAACCAGAGCCCTTGCTTATAAAATTTAAAAATTTGTGATGAATATGTAACTATGTAGATATAACTAATGCCTTATTACCAATTTCCAGGCAGTAGGTAAAACCAATTTCTTTCTTTCTCTGAATTCTCTCCTATATTTATCCTCTCATCTTTTGCATCCTCTCTCTTCCACCACCAATTACAAGTTATACCTCTCTTTTTTATTATATCACATTCTAACCTCATTTGGCTCTCCAAGCATGTGTCTCCAGTTTTCTGCCAATGTGAAGCCTTCATTAAAGTTGGAATCACTTACTTGTAACTAGGAGAGTTACAAGTGACAAATCTAGGGCTTTCTTCAAGGGTACTAAAAGTCAATTAGCAATCCTCTCATACCAATCAATCTGCCTATCTGTATTGTGCTTCTTAAATGAAAACTACTCAAACATTTTATGACATATTCTTATACTGTCTTTCCCTGGGTTTCCTTAATATTTTTGAGCTGGTGAAAGGAATTTTACATGTGGCTTTGTGCTTTGCATCTGTTTCCATGCTGTTATGATCAGAACTCAGTTTGCAAATAAGATAAACACGAACTATCAGAGGCTCCATTTTTTGAGGTTATGGAATGAACTCCTAGAACAGCATACCCAACCGAGTTGAGTGTATAGATTGGATAAGGGTTCACTTATATTCAGCAGTTCTCAAACATGTTGATGCCACAATGACTTATATCTCTAAACCACTGTTGTGGACCTCAGTAGATGCACTTAACCTGTTAGTATTTGCTGCATTTACAATTAAAAGAGAAATTTGTGAAATTTTTATTTAGCATTTTAATTAAAATAAAATATTTGATGTAAAATATTTATTGTAAGAAACAAAATAATTAAAATTTTTCTGTCAGCGTTTAAATTGCTAATCTGTCTTTGATTATATGTCTATCTTAGTTTATACACATATAGAAATTATGTAACTTCTTTCCCATGTTTAGGGAGGTTCAAAAGTCCAAGGGAAAAAGAAGTCTCAGCCAGTGTATCTGGTATCTGGTGAGAGCCTGCTCCATTTCTTACTTAGAGTAAATGGCAAAGAAGAGCCCTTAGTCCTCTTTTATAAGGGTGTGAATGCCGTTCTTGAGGACTCGTGATCTCACTGTCTCCCAAAGATCATGACTCCTGCACTTTGCACTTTGGATACACACCCCTTCCACTTTGAATGGATCTCTCAATAACACAGTTTTGTACCAACAAATGCTGATCATATGGAGGAGCTATTACACTGATTTTACTGAATTCCCCAGAACTTCAGCATTTGATAAGTTATATCCTTCAATATTTAAAAAATCACAGTTATTCATATCACCACCATTCTTACTTGCAATATCTTTAGATACTAAGGTATTGTCAAATTCACTGTTCCAGATACATGGTTTCTATAATTCTTTCACTTAAAATGCTGATCATAAAAAGCCTCTCTTTGCTTTCCACGAAATGGCAGAATCACTTCCCACATTTATTTTGTTAATAAATTGTAACTGTTTTATTATTACCATGAAATTATTATTGAAAACTTCCAAATTTTTAATAGTGTATCTGTCAGTCATCATTTAAATAATAACAGTGATTTTTGAGTCACTAATGTGCTAATTCAGCTCAAAACTCAAACCAGTATGTTCCAGCTTTTCCAAAAGACAAGGATCACACCTTGATATGTAAAGGAAGTGTTTCCTGCTTTCCTCCCAATGTGTCACTCAAGAGCCAAAAGTCAGGGAATGAGTTTTACTAGTCTAGAAAGTCCATTTTATGATGGGGGAATGTCTTTTTGTATGCTGGGAATATGTGTTGCTCTGATTGGTTAATAAGTAAAGTCGTTTGGCCTATGGCACAGCAGCTTAGGGGCAGGTGGGAAATTCAAGAGAGAGAGACAGGAAGAAGGCGAGGGAGACGCCAGCCTGTCATCCAGGGAGCAGCATGTAATGACACACAGGTAAAGCCACAGAACATGTGGCAACATATAGATTAACAGAAATGGGCTGACTTTAAGTGTAAGACCTAGTCAGTCATAAGCCTGAGCTAATGACTGAGCATTTTTAATTATTATAAGCCTCTGTGTGTTTAGTTGGGTCTGAGTGGCTGCAGACAAGGCAGGACATAGGAAATCTTCTGACTACAATTTTACAGAAACTCAGGACTTTTCCTTTTCCTTAACTAGCACAAAGCAGTGACAAATATAGTAGATGCCACTATGACCACAGTGTTAGACCATCATTGCAAATATCAGAGAAGTTAAAAATATAAACAATGCTATAGCATATTTAAAATATTTGGCCTTACATATATGCTATAAGGGTTTAAGTGGCTCTCTAGGATATATAAACCATTGTTTGCGTATCATTGTTTCCTGTTTCCTTGTGTTGAAATACAAGGTTAGGGAGGTATGGTACCACAGCACAACTTATATAATCCTAACTAAAGTGAATAAACAAGAGTTTTAGAGAGAAGATGAGAGTTATTTTTTTAAATAAAAGACAAAAATCGCAAAGACATAATAGAAATAAAATCCCCCGCTTATTTAGGCAAAAGAAATTATGCCTGTGTGACTGGAGTTTACAGAGCATGCACATTGTATCAAACTAAAAAGAGATGCTTCAAGCGTCGAGAGGAAACAGATTTCAGAAGGTACTGAGTTTTTTGATAAGTATTTGGTACTTTAGTCTAGAGATGAAGAGTAAATCAATACAAGAGGTGCAGTGACCTGACTTGGCTTATATTTTAGTGAATGGAATTCATTATAATGAAGTAGGAGAGTGACTCAGAAAACAGAGACTAAAAGAGTGGGAAAATATGAGAAGTGGCTTGGAAATACAATAAGTAGATTGGTTAAACTTCTGACTATAAAATATAAATGAAGAAAAATTGGTGTTGTTTGATAACTAGGATGCTTCCAGTTGGAGGAAATTAGCATGGTAATTTAAAATGAGAAGTTTCTAATTTTCAAAAAATAGAGAAATTAAAGGAAAGACACATTCTACAGTCAAGAAATTTTTGTGAAACCTCCAAAAGAAAGCCTCATTGACAAGGCTATTTGTATCTTTAGAATAACCCAAAAATTCAGATAGGCACATTGGCATACCTAGGAGCTCAACTCAGAAATAGTTATTGAGTTTTTCTATGAATTGTAGGTTTCTAGGCATTGTAGATAGGAGAATGGAAAAAAAAACTGTCAAAGCTCTTGCTCATGCACTGCTAGTGCTGGGTGATATATACCAAACAGGAAGCATAATAAAGACAGAGTGTGTTAGCATAGTCACCGCATATGATGGAAAACCTGAGCAGCAGAAGGAGGGCCAGAAGAGATGTCAGGGGAGTATGATTTAATCAGGCAACTCCCATTGAGAAGACGGTGCAAGCCAATGCTGACAAAAGAAGAGGAAAAAAGCCTTCTCAAAATCAGAAGAGAACTTTCTGGAAGAGGATATGGTCCATGTAAAAGACCTGCTCAAGTACCATGTGAGGCAATTTAGCAGGAGCAAGGAGATCAATGGCTATAAAGTAGAATCCACCTGAGGGAAAGAGGAAGAGGAGGCCAAAGCTGAAGCTCAGACGATGGTAGGCATGCTACAAGCCTGTGTAAGAACTTCATCTCTCACAGTGAATGGTGGAAGGGCATCCAGGGCCCTGGGCAGAGGGATGACAGAGATACAAAGAGGACAATTTGACTTCTGGAATAAGGAGGAGAAAGAGAATTATGTATAAGTGAAGCAATAATCTTGGCACATCTATGCTTACTGTTGTAGATGCTGGATACTCAGTAGTTATATTCACTGGCATAGCTACTACCATTTTATGACACAAAAAAAATAATGATGTCATCTTCTTCCCTCTCTCTCTCCCTCCCTTCCTTCCTTCCTTCCTTCCTTCCTTCTTTTGCTCCCTTCTTCCTTCCTTCTGTTCCTTCCCTCCTTGCTCTTCTTCTATCCATTTCTTTCTCTTTTCCTTCTTTCCTTACTCCCTTTCTTCATCTCTTTTTCAGACATGAATCAAACCTTCATCACAATATACAACTGTTGCACAGGAAATATTGAGACCGCACTTTCTTGAATGCACCATGTGTGGTTCAAGTTCTCCTTGAATAATTTTAATTAAAATATCCTTCAAGAGCTGTTCACCCCAGAACACTTTTCAGTTATTTATACCACATTAGGTGTTTAATACAAGCATATGATAATTTTATAGTGTAAATTGTGAAGGAAGAATTTATGAACTTTTAAAATAACCTGTTCAAATACCTACATAAGATTTTGTATACTACGAACAAAACATATTTGTAAATAAACTCATTACATTGAGGAAATTTTTTCTCCAATAAAATGTGTTTGAAAATAAGCCTTCTAGAGACTACTAAAGGTGTAGGAACAGAAAGAGGAATGGATATAGTATAATAAATAAATATGTGTAATAGAGGGGATTAATTAATATGATTGAATTGTATGAATGTCTTTCCATGATTTACATATGCTAAGAAAAAATGAGTGTCTCTTGTCCATACAAAAGTAATAAAATCAGAAATAAAGAGAGCTTTCTGTTAGCTGTCACCTGACTTGTAAATTCATGATGAAATCTAAATGTTCCATGACTTCCAGGCATACCTGCCTCCATGCTACTGCTAGAACTGAATGAAGTAAGTTGTAACTGCTCTGACCTTGTACCTTTATGAATTTGGATGCATCTGCCCAGACTTCAAAAATCTACTCAATCTTTATTAATAATGACATTACTATCATTCAAATATAATTCCCAATTTCATTTCTTCATTTTCATGTACAAATATAATCAATGTGTAGTTATATTGCTTCTCTGAGTTTTTAAAATTATAACCCATTAATCTCCTTTCTTGCTGGAATGACTATACAGATGTAAAAACTGCTCTGAATATCTCTCTAGCTTGATGATATGACTATAAAGAGTTATTTGTCTGACCATAAGGACATGAGAAGGAAGACCTGCTTCTGATTAGTGATAACCTTGTCTCCTTGCCAAGAAGACCAAATCAACAAGAGTGATGCAGGTTTAACTATCCTGAATCATTGGAGGTGCTCCTTCTTCATCAACAATTTATTCTTACAACAGGTGTTTGAGAAACTGTTGGACCAAGCTTGCTAAAAATAACTCACCTTTACAGGAGTCCTTTCTCTTGTCAACACTGCCCTTTGCCCACAGGCCCTTATGGATCATCAATATACTATGCTATTACTCCATCACATATATATGATATGGGGCCAAAGGCAGACTGCTGGATAGAACTGTAATACCAAAATACTTATTCATTTTATGTACATTCTTTGTTGAACATTCAATTTGATTCAGTAGAAAAACATTGACATTTTAGAGCAATACTTACTAAAAATAATGTGTGTATTTTGTCCCAAATTCTAAAGTCTATAATAATTAATATTTATTGAATGTTGATTATGTTCCAGAACATACCCAAAGATTTTTCATGTATTTGTTCAATTAATGATTAAAAAGAAAACTTTATAAACAGGAGTGTGTGTGAGCTCTTGCATCAAGGCACAGGACAAAGATGCAAGGTCAGATTCCAGATTCCAGCTGTGAGGAAAGCTGGGCACTGAGTACCTAATCAACTGAGCTATATCACCCTGGGCCACAGACACAAAGACACTGGACCAAAAGCTTCACTAAGAAAAGGACATTTAACCTCCAGACAAGATGGAACAGACCCTCATTGATTCTCCCTTAGAAGCCACAGAAAAAAAGCAACTCTTAATTTTCAGGCATTTATTTGCATATATCAGTCTTAGAGTCGTGGATATGACTAATATTATAGACAACTGGGAAATTGGAAAAAGAGTCCTTATTCAGTCATTATTAATTTCTTCTGCAACCTCTTATTAAATGTCTGTTGTGTGCCTCTCTTAGCATGTAAGGCAAAAAGCATCCTTCCTTTCAAACATCCGAATAGAGCTGCTTTCAGAATTTGCTTCTACTATTTACTGCTATGTTAGGAAAGCAGGAAAGTTTTCCTAGTGAGTGAGGACTGCCTGACTAGCAGCAGCATAAGCTCTATTCAATGCTAAATATCCATAACTTTTCTATGAAGTTGGGGTCCATGTACCTGTGGAAAGAAGCGGTCACAGATAACCACAAAACGAGCTTCAAAGAAAATCTCCCTTCCCTGGTCTGCTTTGACACAGACTTCACATTGTTCTTCCCTATAATAATTACTACATTTCAAAATAAATTGATGCAAGCCACAGCTAATCATAACTGCAGAAAGGAGCAATTGTTTTGGCATTAAATCTTAAGATGAAATCAGCCAACCCAACAATTGAAAACTGTGAACTCTAGATTTAATCAAATGAGGACAAAATGCTCTTGCCAGAAGACAAAGCTACAATTATGTGCTATAAACAATAGCTAGATTGTAATCTTCAAAAATGAAATAGAAATCTTTAATTGAAGGATTCCTGTGTTGTTGCTGCAGGTCCTTACATTTATGAAGAGTTCCACAAGGTGGAACAAATCCACAGGGTAGATTCAAACTTGCTGAATAACAAGCCACTAGCAAACAGTTAATGAGTACTTACTACATGGTCATCACTGTTCTAAGGGCTTTGCATACAAGGGTTTATATAAAACCTAGTAATAACAACCAAGCAAACTAGGAAAACACAACAACCAAGCAAAGAAAGTATGACACAGAGAAACAAATAGTGTATCTAAGTGTAAGCAACAATGAAGTCCAGATTCTGTCTAGGCTTGCCATTGCACATTCTTACTGAGATTGGTAATGTGATGTGTCTCAGAGTAGCCTCAAAAATTACATGGTCTTGCTTTCAGAATAAATATTAGGAACCTTTGCAAAGCTGAATCCAAACATAATGTAGTATAGCCATATGGCTGTTATTAACATTAATTAACATTTGTAAAGCATCTTCTGCATGTAAAGCCGTGCACCTCAGGGTAATGTTCAAGAGTGTGTTATTAGTTCACCTGCGTCAAGAGAGCAAACAAACAAAAAGGGCCCAAAGACTAGGCCATTTACTGATTCTGATATTAAGATAGATCTTGTCTTAAGAGTTTAATGCTCTTAACACTCTGGGGTCACAAGTACAGAGCTCCTCAGAGTCCTTTCTGACATTTATAATAGAAATTCATTAGTAGATTTTCATGAGAAGCAAGTGGTGAAAAGGAGAGACCAGGATTAGAACAGCACAAAATACGTGCATGCAAAATGATGGTTAAAATTATAGCAAGATTTCATATCATCCATATGCAAACAAAATCTTACATTAATTAATGTACCTTAATTTATAAATCACTTGTCTAGATCTCTAATATACCATTATACAATACAAAACTTTATATAGTGATGAATTACACAAGCATTTTACAAGTACCTTGAATCAGGGCTATTCCTGATGACATTTCCCCTACCTCTCACCAAATACTTTCTGGATAATGTGCTTTTTAGTTATGTCTAATCACAGCTCTGCAAATGAAGGTAGCTTACATTTGAGCAAGACCTAACAACTTTCAGCAAAGGATATAGCCATAAGAAAGATGGCAAGCAGGCTTGCATGGCTTTTTTCAGCCACACTACTCTTGGGAAACTCAGTGAGCAGATGAGTCCTATACAAGCCATAGAGTCAAGTGTCTAGGGCCCATCTTGTTCCCCAGTCACAATGGTTCTTGTGCTTATTAATTATGATTATGAAGTTTATCTCTGGAGAAGAAATAAAATGATGAAACATTCCTGGGCATGTTTTGTAGTCATCTGAATTTCTTCCTCCTGATACCCCACACCCACCAAATGCCATCTCTTTCAGAGGTAACACCCCAGTGGACAGTATCATAGGACAGTTCTCTGGATGACCATGGGTGGATCCATTTCCTGCAAATGAAAGTTTGCAGAGGGGTGGAAAGCCATCCTATTGTTAAACATTCTCCAAGGCTGAATAGCTGATTAAAATTTCTATGGTGGGCCTGAGAGCTGGCTCAGTGTGTAAGTGCAATTTCTTTGAAGCCTAAAAACCTGAGTTCCTCAGATATCAAGTGCTGAATCGAAGTCCTGACTGGGGAAAACTAAAACAAGCGACAGCAAGATATATTAGAAAACGGTGCAGTCATTTCGTGTTCTTGCAAAGATCATGTGCACTCCTTCATACCAGTAAACCTTGCAGTATAATCCTCAGATCCTTGGGAGGTGCTCAGACTAGGTCAGGGACTCCTAAGGTGATATTTCTACAAGGACATTGTTTCTTCTTCTTTGTGTTTGTGTTAATACAATGTACTCTTGGATCCAGGGGTTAAGATTCTAGTTTTACTTATGATGCACCATCTTAAATTTCACTTTTTATTGTCTAGAATGATTTTTTTTACATCATGTGTTACTTATTTGTAACATGTTGATGTGTATAGAATATGTGATACTTGCTTTTACAATTTTTCTTCATCACAAAGTGAGATGTGAATATGATAACTGTTTGCATATGTACCTAACCATGGGGTTATTTTGAATGGTAATTTGTACAATTACTGGAGTTATGAGCTGACATTTATAACTGCTTTTGTTTTGTTTTGTTTTTATTAGAACACAATATTTACTTGAATGACTTATTGGAGAGATAAAATAACTTAATGAAAAAAAAAACAAAAAAAAACCTGAGTTCCTTACCTGAGTCCATATGGTGGGAGACAAGAATGTCATCCAATAACCCCTGAAGCCTACAGAAGGGTTTTCCACGCTTTACTTTAACCTGCCTTTCTGATGTTTCCACCAATGTATTTTTAAGTACCTTGATTTATGACTTCCATTGTTTTGTTTCTATGAAAAACATCAATAAGCAGCCACCACATTAGAACATGGAATAGGGATAATGTACATCTGTGTCCCCAGGCCATGATCACTTATATCTAGCTCCAGAATTCTATTGCTTTGTGGTAAGACCTGGAGCTTTGCATTGACATCCTCTATTTCTTTCCTGTGGTCCTCAAGAATAACTGTAGGACGTGCTGAGAATGAAACATTCTGAGATAAACAGAGCCTGCTAGGTCACCGCAGGCTCTGTGTCTGCCAGTCCTAAAGCATAATGTCCTGGAACACTTAAGTCTAGCATGGTACCTCCCGTGGCCTCCTCCCAGGTATAAAACCTAAGGTAGACAGCTGTCTGGGATCCCTGAGCATCAGTGCAAATGGGGCATTCACACATGAAATTCCAGTCACACTGGGCAACTTGCCTCAGCCTTGGGGCACTGGCTCACCATGAGTCCTTGGCAACTACTGTCTTTTACTGGCTGTGTGTGAGTATAAAGTTTCTTCTTTTAACTAGCTATGTGAATGTTCTCTCTCATGAGGCTCAGTTGAGAAGTATACATTGCAGTCCAAGCTGTAGTGTGCTAAACCAGTAACCAGCACACAGTGAAACTGCTTCACAGATATTACAGATTTGTGCTGAAGTGAATAGGAGAGCAGAATCCCCCAGCCATTGCTTCCTGATGGGAGGTTTTTCACTAGAGTAAAGGCTGATTGCATGGTTACAAGCACAAGATAGTACAAAATTTCTTAATCCCTAATGATCATAGAAGCCTGTGCATAGATTTTTATAAAACTGTGATCCAAATACACTTGGAAAACTGAGCTGCCTTGGAAAGGCTATTTGATTTCTCTTCAGGGTGGCTTTGTGTTGTCATGATTCATTTGGCACATTCTCAGGTAAATTTGTACCCAAAATCAAAACTCCATTTTATAAGTTCTGACATAAAATAATAAGTAAGTCTGATGGGGGGAAAATCTGTTTTTCTTGTCTACCACTGTATTCCCTTGACCTTCTTAACATGTGAATCATCTACTCCAATTATAATCTAAAGCAGTGCTAAGGTTCGTAAAAACGTACATTCAAAACAGGCATGCTCTTGCAAAATTACAACAAACCTAACATTCCTGGTCGTCTCTTATTCCAACTTCTGCCTAAATAATTGTCAACTTAAATAAATGTCTGGAGCACCTGATGCATAGAGCCACCTGATTAAGTATATTTACACTACATATTTAATAAGTTTTGTATCATTTTTCAGAGGGATTATAGAGCAGAAAGACTCACCTCAATTTTTTTTTTGAAATGTAGACATCACATGTATTATGAAAACCTATGCAATGCATCTGCAAGAAACATTTGCACAACCAAGGTCAGGTCTATTTGTTTATCAGAAGGAGGGAGAAAGCAAATCTATGCATGATTCATTGTATTGGCCTCCTTTAATGGACAATTCTGATCCCTGCCAAGATCTGATTGATTGTTCTATTAATACATCCAAGGAAAAAATGAAAAATAAATCAAGCAATCCAGTACCAACTTGGTCATGCTACAGAGGCACGGCTTAAAAGCCAAAAAAGCAAAAGCTTTTGCAAAGCTTTGCTGGGCACCTGTTGACTTTCTGCTAAATCAAAGCTGTGTGTGTGCATTAGGCTGCTTTGTGTGTCTGCAGAGGGTACAGGGCATGGAAGAGCCAAGTATTGCTGCACAAATGAGCGAAAAAGGGCAGAGGACTCTGGTTAGTATGACTTAGCTGCATCAGAACTAGTGTGTGTTGATGTTTCTCTCCAACCACTGTCCTGTGATGACATGCTTTGTTTTCGAAATCAAGATTTCACCCTTTATAAAACTCTCATTAAAATCAAAATACATCAGAGAGAATTGATATTTTGACAAATTTATTTGTCAACAACCAGGAGATTAGTAAATTGGAAATATTCTACACGTTCAGATGAGTTCTGAGGAGCATTCACACTTACATTCTCATCTCCCCAGGTACAAAGTACTCCTTAGCCTTCTGTACTTGTCTTGGGTCCCTGCCACTGTAGAAAGCTGTCCAACCAATGCTCACTGCTTACTCTCTACTGCTATTTCCTAAGATAACGTTTTTCCAGCAAATCTTCCTGCAACATTTCATACCTGGTGGCGATTTTACTCTTTATAGTATTCCTTTCCTTTTAGCTATCTACATTCTCCTTGGTGGATATTCTAATTTTTCATTCTCCAATTCTCAGTTACCCACTTGTCCTCAATCATTCCAGATTTCTGTTCTTCAAATTCTCTTTCTCTAAAAGTGTTCACTATAATATGACATCTATAATACAGCATTTAGTATAAAAATGTTAGTCACTCCTGAATCTATAGGTCCAGTACAAACATATCATGGATCATATACACACCTGCTACTAAACTACATCATAGTGTCAACCCCCAAGTGTCCTGATATCTCATCTTGAATTCTTTTAGCAAGAGGCCCTACAGCTTTTGCTTGCCTTGGTGTGTGTGGCCTTTGCCTTCTCTGCACTCACATTTCACTGTTTGGATCTTTGTCCTCTTTATTACTCGTTCTGGAGACCTCTCTGCAGAAGATTGCTACTGTCCTTGATTTCTTTGTATATGTATGATCCTCCAATCTGTCCTATTGAAGCTTACAATTTAGTGTAAAAGACAAACAAAAGCCTAACGAAGTCAACATGAAAGATGAGAAGTACGAGAGAGAAAACCAGAGGTCTATAAGGGAGAGCACTGTGTACTGCACACTCTTTGTGCTTACTCCTAATGACTTCCCCATTATCACCACCAAACTCTTAAGCTTATTCACCAAATTATTTGGCTTTTTATTCCCCTGCAGATAATTGTACATTTCCTCTCTGTCCAATGTAGTTGTGATATGTGGGCCTCCCTGAAATATATATTTTTCCTTTGCAATCAAGATATTTCTCTTTTTTGAATAAAATTTCTTTCTTATTTACTTTTTTATTAGGAATTTTTTAATAAATATTTTTATTTTATAATTAATTTAATTTTATATATCAGCCACAGATTCCCCTGTCCTCCCTCCTCACACCCCCCAACCTTCCCCCCCAATCCACCCCCCATTCCCACCTCCTCCAGGGCAAGTTCTCCCCTGGGGAGTCACCTAGCCTGGTAGATTCAGTTGAGGCAAGTCCAGTCCCCTCCTCCCTGTACCAAGGCTGAGCAAAGTGTCTCACCATAGGCCCTAGGTTCCAACAAGCCAGCTCATGCACCAAGAACAGGTCCCGGTCCCACTGCCTGGGGGACTCCTAAGCAGTTCAAGCTAATCAGCTTGATTATCTCAATTATCCAGAGGGCCTGGTCCAGTTCCATGGGGGCTCCTCAGCTATTGGTTCACAGTTCATGTGTTTCTACTAGTTTGGCTATTTGTCCCTGTGCTTTTTCCAATCATGGTCTCAATATCTCTTGCTCATATAATCCCTCCTCTCTCTTGCCGGTTGGACTCCTAGAGCTCCACCTGGGGTTTGGCCTTGAATCTCTGCATCTGCTTCCACCAGTCACTGGATGAGAGTTCAGTCATGACAATTAGGATGTTCGGCCATCGGATCACCAGAGTAGGTGAGCTCAGGCACTCTCTCGACTATTGCCAGTAGTCTATTATAACCTGCTTTACAGACACTTGTATAGCCATGCCCACTTCTCTGTATTCACAATAGTTAGAAAATAGAATCAGCTTGGATGTCCATCAGCTGATGAATGGGTGATGAGAGTGTAGTACACATATATGATGGAATTTTATTTAACTATAATAAAGTGAAATTTGTGGTAAATGGATGAAACTAGGAAAAAAATGTAGAGTCAAGTAACCCAAACCCAAAAGACTAAATGCCACACGTTCTCCCTTATGGGTGGACCCTAACTTCAGACTTCTAGTGTGGTGTGTGTAACCTGGAGTACTTGCAGAAGCCGGAAGGCTAGAGAGAAGCTGCTGGGTTAGTCATTAGAGGAAGCTGGCTGGTAGAACACAGGAATATGAAAATAGGCAAGATACAGGGACAGGAAATTTTATGCTGGGAAGTAAGTTGGGGAGATGAGGAAGAGAGAAAAAAAGAATGAAACAGAAAGAGATAAAGAAAGTTAAGGATTTTCAAAAATCTCATACAGATATTATTATTTTATTAATAATAATACTTAATATTTTGAAATTCAATATTTAAAATTAGCTAAATAAAATAGTTTAAAGAACAATACTCTGCAAGGCTAGACAAGGCTGCTACTAGAATTCATGGGTTAAAAGCAAAAACTTTTTTTTTTTGTCCGTGATTTATTGATTTTTTGTCCGTGAAGGCTCACCCCCCCCCCAAAAAAAAATGCAAAATGCAGATCCCTATCATTCTTCTTGGTTACCCATCGGAACTATGTGAGAAGACCATAATACTAAAGACACAATACAACCTGATGACAAGATAAATAGAAATCAACCAAAAACTGACATGAAAGCTTTATTTCTCTCATATAGACTTTACAGTCACATAAGATACTGGGTAAGAAAGGGGACCAATGGTCTCAACTCATTTTACACTAAACTAACTACAATATCAACCTTCCATCTAAGATGTGTATACATATATGAGGTAAAATTGTTATAGTGGTAACTAATCACTCTGGTTGGATTTGAGGCCAACCTATAGCAAGGAATCCATTTCTAGTGCTATGAACTCCAGTTAAAAGCCCATGCTTGAACCCTACTGGTATTTAACCAAATTGCTATAGTATCAAACTAGCTTGGGTACTATTAAAATATTCATTGAAATATGCAACTTTCAGCCTTAATCAGAGAAGCCTCTTTGAAGTGAAAGGCAGTGAATGCAGACATATGACAGCTAGCTCTAGGTGCTGAGAATAACTAAAGGTTAAATAACATTTTCTGGGCATTAAAAAGTCATCCAATCATGAACTTCATGTAGCTGAGCCTGCTTGCATGAACATAGGCCTGTCAAGTGCCAACCATTGATGAGAGAGGAGCTCTGGGAGCCCTGTTCTCCCCTGCCCAGAACTAGTGAGCACTGGGAAATGGGGAGTCAATGCCATTAACTGTGTAAGCCTATGAGGTTTTGATGGGGGTTTCAAAACCCATAGTCACATAGATAGCCCAAGTTTAACTCACTTGGTCTAAAAATAAAACAAATGCTTATTGATATAAAAAATAACTTATAGGGAAGAAAGGAAGCAGATGAGGCAGCAGAGAAAGAGGTAATTGGAGAGTAATCATATAGTTTAATGAAAATGCTGAGGAACAGCTTGAATAAATTTAGAAAACAAAAAAATAAAGCATCTCCTTGTCCCTTATACAACAAGGGAATGTCAAGTACATTAAATAGAAAGACAGACAGATAGATAGATAGATAGATAGATAGATAGATAGATAGATAGATATAAATGATAAATATAGATAGGTAGAAGACAGATGATAAATGATAAATATAGATAGATAGGTAGATAGAAGAGAGATGATAAATAGAGATAAATGATACCTAGATATAGACAGTTAATACATAGATAGATAGATAGATAGATAGATAGATAGATAGATAGATAGAGGATACATAATATAGATATATAGAGAGATAATAAAGAGATAGGTAGAGAGATAGAAGATAGGTAGATAGGTAGAGAGATGATAAATGAGATATATGATATATAGACAAATATATATGTAGATATAGAGAGATGAATGATAGATGATAGTAAGACAGATAGATAGATGATAGATAGATAGATAGATAGATAGATAGATAGATAGATAGATAGATAGAAATTTGCTCAGTGTAGCATCACCAGAACAGACTTATCCAGCATGGTCCAGTACATTGACTGTCTTGTTTCTTTTTCAGGTCACAAAATGTTTGTTAAGGTAGTCATAGGTCTTCACTATTATTTTCAGTATATTATTCTGTCTATCATTATGAGACAGAAAATGAAACAGAATTAAGCCTTCAAAATTCTAAACAGGAATTAACATTAGTTGCTGTGATTATATTTCTACGATCCCTCAATAATTCACCTTCCACTCTCCTTTATACTGACTTAGTCTGTTTTTAGAAACACTTTTTTATGTTTGTGGTCCAGTCAACGTCATATAAAGTCTTATTGCTTCTTTAATACATTTTCTGCCAATATCCAGAGTCTTTCAATTCCATATATTTGTGGTCATGTTTCTTTATTAGTTGTTTTTGTTTTGTTTTGTTTTGTTTTAAAAGACTGTGTTCCTTTATTTTGTTATTAAAAGTCTGTTCTTTGTCAATTTTATATATGTATATAATATATTTAATTGCTCTCTCCCCACACTCTCTTTTATCTCCTCCTATCCACTACCAGTCCTCACAACTGGTCCCTTCTCCAGCTTCACGGAGTTGTGACACATCTGGCTTAAACAGGGCCATCTTTCCGTTCCTGGATTGGAACTATGCATTGGAACTTGGTGTGGTCACCCATGAGTACATAACTGGGGGCAGTGACTCATCCTCTCCCAGAATTTATCAGTAGCAAATAATTTATTAGTGATTGTTAGGGACCCCCATGTCCCTCCTCCATTCAAGTTTAACTGATGATAAAGCTGTTCTTGTGTAGGGCTCTGAAGTTGCTGTGAATAGCCTTCTCCCTCCTTTCTGACTCTTATCTTCTTCCACCACTTCTTCCAGAATGTTCCATGAAACTTAGAGGGCATTTATAAATGTCTTCTTTAGGACTAAGCACTCAAAATTCACTTAATCTCAGCACATTGTAGAGTCATTAGTCCCTGCATCCATCATTATTTACTGGAAAAGGGTTTCTCTGATTAACAATCAAAGTAGCATTTGTCTATGTGTACGAACATGAATATTTAATTTAGAAGGCAGTATGACACTGAGTCAATGTACCTAAACAACTATATACACCATAGGTATATGACATTCCCTGCTGTGGGTTGTGATCAGATTTACATTAAAACACATGACTCCCCTCCTCTGAGTGGTACCAAATCAGAGTGGTTGATATCCTCAGAACCACAGTGTTCTGAGGCAAAAGGATACATCTTGTCTGACAGGTTAGTCCCATAGTTTGTGGCATTCACAGCTTGGTAAGACCATTGATATGTTGTCTCCCCTAGCAGCTTGCAAAGGACCTATTGGCACAGCCAACAAGGAAAAAGCATTTATCTTAAATCCTGCTAAATCTCCCTATATTATGCAACCAAGATGTATAGAGTCTTCAGCAATGAGGTCTTACCAACTAGTTCTGATAGGAATCAAGAAGAACAGTAATGCCCTCTATTTTTTAGCAGGGGGTGGCCTCTAGGACCAACTTAATTAACAACCTCATGAGGAAGTATCCCACCCCTAGTACTGGATGGTAGTGGTGATAGAAATGGTGATTTAATGTCTGTCCTAAAAACTCTAGGAGCAGCCTTTCCCAGCCATTCAAAGTCTCTTCCTTCAAACTGTAGATTTTCTACATTATATTTTTTTTTTATTTCATTGCAAGATAGTAGGTTTCAAAATTGCATTTTAAAGAAGGGGATACCTTTCTTTGGGTTAACACTCCCAGAAACCCTCCCTTCTACTTTGATATCGCCTAACTACTACTATTTCCTTTTCCCTTAAGGTCATCTTCTTAAAGAAAAAGTTTTGATATCAACATTTTCAACTTCCTTAAGCAGAATGAGAGTGGGGTTAATATCACTTAGCTCTTGTGTCAAAACAGTACAAACCTGCAAAATTGAAAAGTAATCATAGGGTAAAATCACAAAGGAAAAAAAGACATATCATATTTTAGTCATTCTCACTGTGTTGACAGAAACAACTAAGGAAAACCAATAAGCTAATAAATAAAAGGCATCGTGAAGGAAAATAAGGACTAGGCTATAAAGCACAAACTCTGGAGTTCAGCAGAAAGTACTCCAAGACAGCTGTGTGTAAAATGTTCTCAGGATTATGAAAATGGTCTTTTCATATCATTTGGAAATGTTTTTTCTTCTTAAATTGACTTTAACTTGGTAGGTTGTAGATTATTTAATGCTTTTCATATTTTATATGTGTTGATATATTTAGCTTGCTTATGTGTACATATGTGATTTATACATATGCTTAATACATGTAAATAATAAATAATTTAATATTTAGGGATCATGTGCCATCAGTTGTAATAATGATTTGGCTAAAGGTGATCTTTTACTTAAAAAAAAATACAAAACATTTTTGCCTAGGCAATTGACAGAATGGATCATTTAACAAAAGAGGGCAAATGGTTCCAGGAAATAGATAGTAAATGAGTAGGTTTTTAAAGGGTTCCTGGTCATCATGATTAATAATAAAAGAGCTACAAGGCAAATGGGAACTAATTTACGACATCTCATTTAAATGTTTTGACAAAGAAAAGAACATCTTTCAAGTAAAAAGTAATTGGAGCAATGAATTAGTCTAGGTTTTGATTAAAAATTGAAAACTCCATACCCAATTTCACCAGCTACAGAAACAGACACAATAAAAACACACACTGTTTTAATATTTATATTATTAATGAAGAACTGTTTGGAGTATTCTCTTTGATAAACATTTTTCAAATTAATGGCAAATTAGACAAGTCAGAAGCACCATGTTTCAAAAGAGATGTATTAATATATATCGTATAATTTTTGTTCTCACCCATAAGTTCTTCAAAATCTGGCAGAGTGGGCTGGAGAGATAGATGGCTCACTTAGGAAGCCATGAGACCTGAGTTGACCCTGGAGCTTGGAGCTTGCTGGCCTGTCTAGCCAAACACTAGGCCGAGCTCCAGGAGTCCACTTGAAGAGAGACAAGAGGGATTCTATGAGCAAGAGGCATCAAGATCATGATGGGGAAATCTACAGAGACAACCAAACCAAACTAGTGGGAACTCATGAAATGTTCTTTAGCCTCAGGCAAATATAAATTAAAACTACCTTGACAGTCTATCTTACCCTACTCAGAATGGCTATCACTAGGAAAACAATTATGATGAGGATGGGATGGGACAAATGGGAACTCATTCACTGCTAGTAAGGTTGCAAATTGGGGCAACCATGATTGAAATCACTAAGAACATTCTTCATAAAACTAAAAACAGAACTGTCATATGATCCATATATACCCCTTCTGATCATATTTCCCCCAAAAAAACTAAATCTGTGTACTATTTGAAGGAAACAATAACTAAGTTAAGGAATCAACTTAGGGACCCATCAACAGATAAGTTGATTAAAACTTGATGTGTACTAGTGGAAGCCCAGGAACTATAGACTAGTGGCTGTCGAGCCCCCGTGGGACTGGACTAGGCCCTCTGGATATGGAAGACGGTTGTTTGGTTCAAACTGGTTGAGGGGCACCCAGGCAGGGGGATCGGGATGCGTCCCTGGTACATGGGCAGGATTTTGGGAATCTGGTGCCTGTGGTGTGGTGCCTTACACAGCCTTGGTGCGGTGGGGAAGGGCTTGGACCTGCCTAGGCTCGGTGTGCTGGGCTCTGCTGACTCCCCTTGGGAGACATTGATTTGGGGGATGTGGGGATGTGAGGTGGCTAGGGAGGGAGGGCTGGGGCTAGGAGGAGAGAGGAGGGGGAATCTGTGGGGGTATGTAGAGTGAGTAGAAAATTTCTTAATAAAAAATGAAAGAAAAACTTGATGTGCAAATATAGGTGATATATATAGATAGAGATAGATATTTTTTCTTTGCTTTCAGTGCTAGAGATTGTTTGTGTGGCCTTAGACATACCAATCAAGCACCCTCCCATTGTGCTATATCTCTAGACCTCACACTAGAGTTTTATTATGTCATAAGGAAGAATTAAATTATGCCATGTGAAAAAAAATGGAGATAGAGAGCATGTTAAGTAAAATAAGCCAGATACAGAATGAAAAACATTGCCAACTTTCTCTCATATGTGGATTCTAAGTGCAAATATTAATATATGCATATTGGCATACAAGTAGAAGACAAACTGATTGGGAAGAAGAGAAAAGACACCAGCAAGACAGGTGGGAAAAGCAGGGTTAATAGTGGGGAGGAATATGAGAAAAATAAATGATTTACTTGTATGAAGATACCATAAAGAAACCTAAGACTGTATATTATGAATATATGCTAACATTTCAAAAATATTTGAGGAGTTGGGTAATAAACTACTAATCAGTAACAAAAAATAAAAATAAATTCTGAATTCGGCTTATGTTCATGCTTTGTGTTTGTTTTAAATGGCTATTTAATTTCAGCATTGACTTCTCTGGTGTCATATTTACATTTGTCAAGATTCTATCCCTTCATCAAGCCATTTCATACTCCAATAGTTATTAATCCTCAGCAAATAATAATTTAAGTAATTAGTTAAATAATTAAATGAGCATTTTTGACCTGTTACTAGCAATACAATAACAAGGAAAGCTGACTAGTTTCATGGGATTTAGAGTCTTATGACCCATATATGTTCCCATTAAAATGATATCTCTGTATTAGAAACTGCTAAGTCATTCTGCAGTTGGATAACACACACACACACAGTAACATTCAGGAAGTAGTAAAAGAGAAAAATAATCAATTTCATACTTTTTTCATTGCTTTTTCTGCAGGCTTAACTATGAAAAATAATATATACAATCTAAGTAATTCACTACATTATGAATTAACAAAAAGTGTGAGTGCAATATTAAGTGCTGAATCAAAGGGTAGTTGTTGCCCTCATTACTTAGATTTTTTGGTCTGTTATTTCTTCAAAATATAATTCTGTTGCAGAATTAACTTGTAAAAGTAATTAAACATTTTATGACCCTTAATACATGTTTTTCATATTTATCCAAATACTTGTTCTAGTTATTAATAGATCAATTAATAGAAAGAAGCAATACCAAATATATTCTTTTTTATCATTCCAAAATAGTCATTAGCATATTTAGCTTATAATTTACTGTTGCAGAATACTTGTTTACACTGAAAAATATATGTCTTTGCCAAGATGCCTTCTGATTGGTTTAAAAAAAAAGCTAAATGGCCAATACCTAGACAGGAAAAGAATAGGCAGGACTTCCAGGCAGAGAGAGAGAAACTGGGAGGAGGAATCTAGGCACACAGATTCACCAGTGAGACAGAGACAAAACAGTATGTGTGAGATGGAAGGAAGGTAACGCTATGTGGCAGAGCATAGATTAATATAAATGGGTTAATTCAAATTATGAGAGCTAGTTGAGAACTTTAGTTAAGCTAAAGTTGAGCTTTCATAATTAATAATAAGTCACCATATTCTTATATGTGCACTGACAGCCCAAAGAAAAACCTGACTACAATTCACCTATCCGTTTCATCAGTACTTCTCCTACTATGACTACATTGCAAGTTAAATCCTTCTAACTTAATGTTGTGACCTGTTGAAAAATCTTATTATAAAAGTTTGGCTTTTAATATTTCTCCAATATTGTTATTTTTCTATTTTGTTTTAATTTTCTTTTTCCATATGTTATTTATGCTAATATTGCATTATGTATATTTAATATACACAATATGTTGTCAAATAGATATAAATATGAAAATGTTATCATGAAATAAGATAACATATCCATAATTTCATATAGCAACCCATTTTCTTTGAGTGTTGTAGGTACAGGTGTGAGTGTGGGTACTTCTAGAGCAGCTAAAATCTACTCATTTAGCAAAGTATCAAACACAGCAAAATAATTTCATTAATTGTAGTCCACAGGTGGATATTAGATCTACACAATTATTCTTTCATACATCTGCCACCTTGCAAACCTTGATACAGAACAGAATATTTATTTTATAAACATTCTGTATTATAAAATGCAATAACTTCAGTATTTCCACTGCACTTCCTTTAAAATATTTCCAAGTTTCATAAATAACTACTTTTCTGGAGCTGAATTAAATGTTAGTTTTCCTAGTCATATTCTACAATCTTTTAAAAACTCATTGGTACATTTTCACATTTAATCTCACAGCTCTTCTTAATTTACTCAGTTTTCATCTTAACCAGACTGCTCTGTGGTCATGACTGTTTCTCCTATGAAATGACCATCAACCTATATCATGCCAAATTGAAGAGTTAGTTGCCATTCCTCACCCATCTATAAATTCTTTTTCATGTATCTCCTACAATATGGTGGTCTGATTGATTCTTCCTAGCTGTCTGACAGCTACATATTTTTTGTAGTTAATCCATCCAGTTTTTAATGGTTCTCAATATTCTTTGTCTTATTTCTAAGGCTTGAAACACTATCTAATGGTGACACACTGAAGGCTTCAACATATCATCATATTTATATACCTAAATTTCTACTAATCTCTCCATATATAAATGTCTACTTGACATAATAATTCATATATCCAAATAAAGATCTTGGTTCTTTTTGATGTCAAACACTTCCTTCAATGTTCTCCCTATACAAGTAATTATGACAACTATTGACTAGTTACTAGACTGCCATCTTGTTTCTCATCTCCTGAGCGACATCCAATTCATGTCAGTCAATTCCATCCATTCTCTGCTACCAGATTTCTTTTTAATAACAAATACAGGAGAATTCCAATGACTGGTTGATTCTTCAATATGCTGAGCATTTAACTTCTCTTGTACCAGCTGTTCAAAGGACTATAGTTTCTCTTTTGTGAAAGGCCAATGCTGAACCTATAAAGGCTTATCTGTTAACCACTGTAAAGGTAGGGTTGTTGGTGTCTTTGAACGATCAGCAGCTGTTGTGCCCTGTTCTTGTACAATCTGGATGGTCAGTGACTGTTCTTTGTAATACCTTCTAATATTTTTCCCAGAAACATATGTTAGTTTATGGTTTGTTTCTGAATTTGGAGAAATGTTAATCTGGGTATTCCATTTTTGTAGTAAATCCCATCCCCATAGATTTATAGCTATATTAGCCACATATGGCTTTAACTTTCCTCTCTGTACTTCTGGCCCTATACATTAGACCCATCTGGCACTCTGTTTAACTTGAGATAATGTTCCAATCCCTAACAGCTGAACATTTACCTCCTGAAGAGGCCAATTTGGATGCCAAGATTCTGGTGCAATTATTGTTATGTCTGCACCTATGTCTACAAGGCTTTCAATGAGAATGCCATTTATTCATATTTTTAATTTTGGTCTTTTTTCATTTATAGAAGTTTGCCAAAAATTTCACTTTATGGTTTCTCCTGGATTTTTTGTTCTCTCTTTTTTAGCT
>CABHPP010136428.1:8228-14828 GCA_902168425.1 Peromyscus attwateri | reverse complement strand
GAGGGCCTACAAGAGGCCCCTCGGGGAGTTTCCCAATGGCAAAGGCAAAGGATTACCTTGTCTGTCTATTGTTGATCTACATTCATTAGTCCATTATTTGCCTTTACCACATCTACATAATCCAGAAGGGAGGGGCATTTTGTTGATATTATTCCTTGAAGAAACATTGTTTCTAGGAAGGCCCTGTTTACAGTCCCTTTTTAGGTGACCTTGTTTACCACATTTCAAACATCTGACATTACTATATTTCTTCAAACATCTGGAAATCACTTCTCCTATCTAAGTATCATTTTGTTCATTCTGATACTGACTCCAAACACAGAACTCCTTTATCTCTAGCACAGCCTTTTATAGGCCATAGTATTCTAAATGCTTTCAGATTCCCTGTGCTTGACTGGCTTCCTACACTCTTTCCCTTAAGTAGCAAGAATGATTTTGATTTTGCTATTTAAAATAGTAATACACATATGGTGATATTAATTCTGATGTAAATCACTTATGAGAATTAGATTTACTTTCCCACTTCACAGATAAGAAAAAAAAATTACTTTCCAGTAACATCTATTATTTCACAGAGCTAGAATTTAAACTGTGGTCATTTGTGAGCAGCTCCTTCTGATACACACACTTACATAGGCTTAAACCATATGACTGCTTCTTGTTCTTTGTAGAATAAACTATTCCTGCCCATGACTTTTATCTCCATTGTTTTCACATGCATCTAAAAGTCTTTCCACCCACAACCTTGCTGTCATACCTAACCCCATCCTGTTGTTCTGCAAATACCATCAAATAGGTTTCTTTCTCAGGGCTTGGTGCTTCTCCTCAGTCATGTAGTTTGTCCAGTTCTCTCTATTTCTGTATAATGCACATGTTCAATGATTCTTTTTTTTTTTTGCTGGATTGTCCTAGAAACCTGTCTTCCACTACCTTGTCTCCCTCAAGTACCCACTCCTTCACTTTCTATCACGTTGTCTTACTATATAATCTCTGCCACTTCCTAAAAATACTAAAGTGCATTACTTTAGCACTCAATCACTCAAATTATATAGGTTCATAATATTTTTTTTCTCTAAAGTTTTGACATCTATATCTGGAAATAACTTCACAGTGAATCAAAATGTATTCTGTCTATTAATGTCACCCTAGAAGATGTCAACCTATAATAGTCTATTTAACTGTGCTAATATTAAAAAAAAAGTGCCAAACTTTGCCATTTCTGTTGTAGATATTTGAATAGATGTATTTAATAATGGATGCAGGAAATAATGTTTGGTTGTCTTCATTTCATACATTTTTAAAATATTATTAACTAAAGAATGATTTTCATTTGGTTTTGGCAAATTTAAATTTGATACCTCATAAATTATATGAGGTAAAACATAGTTGATATAAGTAAGCAATTTCCTTCCTTAATTTCTAATATCCTGGTTTCTCACTGTTCCCAGGCATAATCCAACCAAGAAAATTTTAACTAAAATGTGACTGAAATTGTCAATTTTTCCTTGATACCATTGCTCAAAACACAAGATGAACATTTTACTTGAATGTAGGTAAGATCAATTTCTCCAAGTGTTTAGGACAAAGCTTAACATTTAGGCTAGTAATGCCATTTAAAATACCCTCTCCTATCAAAGTGAGGGGTTTTTTCTTCCTTTATTCCTTAAAGTATTTGATAAAAGTATAGTATTTGGAAAGATAGAAAATACACGTGGGAATTCAGAAAAGCAAAAAGTATGTGAAGCATGCAAAAAATAACAAGGGAAAGATATTTGCTGATCTGAACTTCAATAACCTACTGGTCCCCTGGGAAGATGCGTTTACAGACTCCTCAATCATTTATGCTACTAGCCTTTTCTTTTCTGGCAGGTATATTGTTGCTGGTTTTGTTTTTTATTTTGTTTTGTTTTGTTTTTTTCTTTAAGTGGGTCAAGAGCACATATGTTTTAAATACAGAAAAAAAAATAAGTTAAGGTTCCAAATAATAAGGTCTGGGTTTAAAAATTATACCATTCACAGGAATATGCTTTAAGGCTTTAGTTATTCCCAGCATGGCCTGCTGGGCTTGCTGCATTCTCTGAAGAAAACCATCTGCATTCTCCACAATGTATGTCGGGCTACCAACTGTTATTGGAGAAACACAACATGTTAAGCACATGATGTGTCAGGTAAGGGGAACTGCAGTTTTCCTCCAGAACATTAATTTCTGTTGAAGCTGCGTTCCTTCTCCTTTCCTCGATCCCTGGTGTGCAATACATGGCCCTAACTCCTGCCACTGGAGTGCCATTTCAAGTGCTCATGTCCTTGTGTTGTCAGTGATTCATAGTGTCCTCACATTCCAGAATCCCGAACAAAACAGTTTTCTCATTCTCTGTGTGCTTGTAAACCTTGACTACCCCCGCCCCCGTCCCACCCCATCCCCTGCCTTTTTACCATGCCAGCAGATTCAGAATTTACAATGACAGAAATCCATACAAGCCTGATAATTTGTGGGCTTATCAGCATTTATTAGATGTGATGGAGTAGACACAGCAGCTAAGCATCTTAACTATTGATACCAGATCTAATATTGGGGTTTTATTTAATTGTTTCAAGCTACAAGAAGCAGGGTCTCACTCTGCCTAGAACTCACACTACAGTGCAGGCTAGCTTTGAATTCATGATCCACCTACATTAACTTCCCAAATGATGTGATCACAGGCATGCATTTCCACTCAGCTAGATTGTCTGCCTTTGTGAAGCTTGCCTCTGGTGGAGAAAGTCTGTTGATCATTACTTCTTGAATCTCAGAGGGAAATGAGTTGTCTGCCTGGATATTTGGCATAAAAATGAATACCCTGGGTGTTGTCAAGTTAAGAAAAATACTTTTAGTGGTGTAGCTTTGGCTCAACTTGTGTATTTTAACACTTCTTTAATCTTACAAAATTACAATATGCTCCTCTTCTTTCATTAAGCACCCAAGCCAAGCTGTACTTAGTGCTGCCTTTGAAATTATCCCACACGCCAGTTCGCTTGCCTTTTTGTATTATTACATGAAACTATAGGTTTTCTTCAATGCTAAAAATGTTCTTGTCATTCATGCTTGGCAGATGTGAGCTGGAGACTCCCTGTAAGTGTTTAAAAACTATATTCACTCTATGAGCAATTTATTTGTTCATAAATGTCAACTGGGCTTTTAAGCCTGTAGGAAGCAATACCCATAAAACTTTAAATTTTTATAAACTTTTAACTTTAAATGTAGTCTGGAGGAATACAAATTAAGCTAGCACCATATAAAAATATACGTATTTTTCCCTTGGAGGTACTTCCCTCCAAACGCATTGTTCAGTAACTCAAGTCATACAACCAAGCTATGTTTTACTATTTAGTTGTGTGACAAGGGGTTTAATCAGCCTGAAAAATGTTGACACCTCAATATGTGTGTGTTAGAAAAGAATATATTGTTTGATATTTGGAACTTGGGACTAAAAGCTCACACTTTTCATTTTATGGAAAATCCAATAACTATATACCAGTAAGAATAGGTGGTGCAGAAAATTTTAAATTAAATATGAAAAATGCAAATTGTCAGGCATTAGCTTATGCTATTACCCTTGGTTTAGTGAAGCTATGCCCAGAGAAAGACATCTTATATATTAGGTTGTTCTCTATAAAGTAGACATTTTTTTTCTGTATCATGTTTCTCTTTCAAAGGTTTATCTTTAACATAAGCCCTAGTTCATCAATGAAGCTATTGACAAAAATATTCAGACTCTTAAAAATGCATACAGAGTTACATATACATGATGGTTTCCGATCATGTCCGTGTGTGTGTGTGTGTGTGTGTGTGTGTGTGTGTGTGTGTGTGTTTTGTCTACCTTTTATTTGCCTGTCGTTTTCTAGAGAGGGAAATAAGGCATGGAGTTGGATGAGTGGGGAAGTGGGGAAGAGATAGGAGAGAGGAAAGAGGTATTAGACTATACTGTATGAATTTTCAATAAAAAATTAAAGGATTTAATGCCAAAAAAGAGAGATAACATTAAACACTGAAAAATCACCAAGAGGTGGATATTAAATTTCATTACGGCTTTTGATTTTGTGTAAAATGCTATATTCTTTTTTAAGAAAATGAATATGCTCATATTCTAATATTTATGAATTTCTGGAAAATTACATATAGGCATTTGATAGTATGCTTTAATATTTATTTATTTGTTTGTTTGCTTATTTATTTATTTATTTAAAAGAAGTAAAGTAAAATAAAACCAAGCCAAAAAATTCAAACTTTAGGAGTTTGATAAATTCTATAATATATATACACGTATATATATATAATGTAAGGAAAGGAAAGACTTCTAATCTAGAAAAAAAAACTTATTTGTTATGACTATCTCTTTCATTGTCAAAGACTCTGTAGGGAGTAATTACAGATAAAATGGGAATTAAAGTATGGAGATAGCTGGAGGGGTGGGTTGTCCTTTTTAAAGGAGGTGTATAAAGAAACCAATCAAAACAGGAGACATGCATATTCTTCATTAAATGTGGGAGTGAAATAAGTCAGAGAGTCTGAGAGTGTCAAGGAGATCAAGTGTAATGATAAAAACCAGAAGATGAGTCAATTAGATGAACTAAGCTAAATCTGCTTGGGTGGAGAAGGAGCAGTGTGGACAAGTGTATAAAATGTCAATATTAGAGAGAATAAAATGTCCCAGAGCAGTCACATGACCATGAATGCCACTATTCTCTCCTCTATAAAGAAATCAAACTGCTATTGGAAAACAAATATGACTGTAAATAATTCTCACAGTTAGGACAGATTGTTTCTTGTCATGTTAAAGTAGGTTTCCTTAATCTACAAATGACAGAAGGAAGAAAAAGAATTCAATATATTCTTTTAAGTAGTGCCTCTGTTCTTCCTGTTGTATGTATCTATCCCTTTCCCTGTGTTCAAGAAAAAGAAGGAACTCAGTATATGTTACTTAGGGAATATTGATCTTACTAAACCCCAAGGATAAACATGTGTTGATGAATTAAATAAATTAACTTTAGGTCACAGAGAAATTAACTGTTATTAGACTTAGTCACATTCCAATGATTTGCAAAGGCTGGAGGAATAAACATTTTACACCACACATCCATGATAGATTTTTTTTCTTCTTTAAATAAATTCATTTTATTTTATGTTTTTGAGTAAAATGTTTGCTTTGTATTTTGCTTGGTGGCATGTTTGTTTGATTTAAATGCATGGTGTCTTGTAGCATACGGTAGTCTTGAACTTACCATGAAGCCCATACTGACTTTGAAATCCTGATCCTCTTTTCTTAGCCTCCCAAATGCTGCAGTCTGAAATGTGCACCATCGTGTCTCAATAGTGAATTGATTTTTAACATAAAATAAAAGACAGATGTACATATTAACTAGAGAACCTGTGGCACCTTGACATATGTACATGCTGAGTGGTGCCCAAGTCAGGTCATAGCTAAAATATTCTCAAAGATTTATACTTTAGTTGTACAAAACTTCTTCTGGGTTTTCTAAAATTAACAGTGCACTATTGTTTTCTATAGTCCACCTTACCATCCAAGAGTATGAGACTACTGTGATCCTCCATATCTCCAATTCAGTACCCACTGGCCAGCATTTCAGCCTCCCTCCATGAGTTAACATAAACACAATAGAAAAAACTACATTCCCAAAGATTCTGCTGAATCTCTTCAAAAAAAACATTTATCATGCAAATAAAATGTTTTCCATATAGCTAAATTGTTTGTATGTAGGTATTACTTAGTTTGTAGAGATAATGCAATACATAGTACACTTAAAATATTACATATTTGTCTGAAAAAACAAATGAGAAAAAATAATAAATTTGTCTCTGAGTTGTTTCAAAGTATTAATCAATGAGAAACAGAATGACCTCTGTAGTATGTTTATTTAACCACAAAAAAAATTGACTCATATGGCTTTGTTTTTCATTTCAATATATCAACTTAGAATTAAGCTCATTATTTTTAATCAAGTAAATTGGAAAATGTTGTTGAAATTAAATATGACATGTTTTTCTGCTACCAAAAAAGCTTTCTCTCAATAAAAGCAAAAGTTGTTCCATATTTTAATTTTCCCTTATGATTATTTTGGAGTATTACTATGCAAAGAGTAGCCTTTTAAAATTTTTAAAACTATCACCATGCATGATCTCATTTTAGCTGATATTTCTGAAGAACTCTTAAAAGTAAATAGATGAGCAGCCCTTTCATTTGACATTTCTTGAATTTAAATATTCATAAGGTGATTGATATTTAAACATCATCTAATGAAGAGCTCAATTTCAATGAATGAATCAATGTATCTTATCCAAATGTATTAGGTGGGAATAATGAGAATAGTTTATCAAATAAAAATTTTGTTGGAAAAATGTGTCTTAAGTATATATATTTTTCTAGTGTAAAAAACCTGATTTTAAAAGATGAATCATCTTTTTTTTCCACCAAAAATACGGTTCTACTCTAAATTTTATATATATATATAATTTTATATATATATATAAATTTGCTATAGAATTGCTATAGAATATTTTTATGTCATAGTAATTCATCTGTTTTGTTGCAGAAATTAAAAAGA
>CABHPP010136427.1:7108-48052 GCA_902168425.1 Peromyscus attwateri | reverse complement strand
ATATATTTACAAACCAAGACTATGACAGAATACAGACTTGTACAGGTTCAAACAGAAAATATCCCAGGACTGAGGAGGGGAAATGGACACAAAGTCTCACCCCAAAACAAAAAGGTATTTTCAATCCATAACCCTAACCAAGAAGCTATTTTCAATTGATATTTACTAGGAAAGGGAAAATCAATTTTCTCAAATAGAATCACACTGGGTATATCATCCATACTCCATGGCAGATCCCATGGCCAGGATTAGTTGGTCAATAATAAATGAACTCTATATTTTTGTGCATACCTTCTGTTTTGTCCTGTCTTTTGTTTGTTTGTTTGGTTGGTTGGTTAATTTGCTTTACTCTGTGTTGATTTTAGTCTTTTGCTTTTTTTTAAAAAATGATGTTATTTTAAGATATATGGAGAAAGAAAGTGAAGTGGGGTATGTAGATGGCTGTGGGAAGATCTAGGGTAGGGGTTTGAAGAGATGAATATGATCGTAATATGCTGTATGACAAAAAATTAAGAGAATCAATAAAAACTATGTAGAAAAGATAATCAACTTTTTTTAAAGTGTAGGTCATAGATTAATTTTCTTCTTTTTTAAAAAATAAATACCCAAACAACCTCATCTATTGAAGAGTATTTCCTTTCCCCATTGTGTGTTCTCAGTGCCATTGTGGGAGATTTGTTCCTCATTTTATATTTATACTGAATATTTAAGAAAGACTTATTTATTTGTTTTTAATTATATGTCCATGTGCAGGTACGTGTACAAGAGTAAACATGAGAGTGAATGTAACTACAGAGGACAGAAGAGGCATAAGAGCCTCTGTAGCAGAATCTACAAGCATTTATGAACCACATGATGTGGGTGCTGAGAACCTAGCCGGGGTATTATGGAAAAATAGCAAACTCAGTTAACCACTGAACAGTTTCTCCAGCTATTGAACTGCACTACAGCTTTTTAAATTAATCTATTTACTTTACATCTGAGTGGCAGTCTCCCCTCATCCTCCCCTCATCCTCCCATCCCAGTCCCTCTCCCCAATTTCCTTCCCACCCTGAATCCCCTCCTCCTTTGTCTCCATCCAGGAAAGGGCAGGTCTCTCATGAGTATAAACAAAACATGACATATCAAGTTGTAGTAAGACCAAGCACTGCCTCATATATTGAGGCTCAGCAAGACAACCCAGCATGAAAAGTAGGGTCCCAAAAGCTAGCAAAAGTGTCAGAAACAGCTTCTGTTAACTGTCTTCAGTCCCACTAGAGGACCAAGGTTCACAACCATAAGAAACATGCACAAGTGCCTAGATCAGTCTCATGCAGGCTCCCTGGTTGTTGGTTCAGTCTCTGAAAGTCCCTATGAGCCCAGTTAGTTGATTGTCTGAGCCTTCCTGTGGTGTCCTTGACAGGTTTGGTTCCTACACTCCTTTCTCCTCCTCTGTAGGATTCCCAAACTCTGTCTAATGTTTGGCTGTGGTTCTCTGCATATGTCTCCATCAGTTGCTGGATGACACTTCTCTAATGACATTTGGGCTAGGCACCAATCTGCTCTCAAGAGAGAGCCAGTTCATGCTACTTATCCACTATTAATTACTAGGAGTCTCAGCTAGTCTTCTATCCATAGACTCCTAGGAGATTTCCCTATGGCGGGCTTCCACTCAACCTCAAAATGTACCCCCCCAGCAGTCTCTATTAGCACTTTCCTTGTCCCTGCTCCTGATTGCTCACGTTCTCATCCCCACCTTCCCTCAGTCCACTGAGGAAATCTCTTCAATTTCCACTTCCCAGGAAGATCTGGGTGGTCTTTTGAACTTTACTTGTTACCTCGTCTCTCTGGGTCAGTGGATTGTAGCATAGTTATCCTTTATTTTACAGCTAATATCTACATATGAGTTAGTACATACCATGTTTGTCTTTATCTTTTTGGGTTGCCTCACTTAGAATGACTTTTTTCTACTTCCATCCATTTTCTTTCAAATTTCCTGATGTCCTTTATTTTAACAGCTGAGTAATACTCCATTGTGTACATGTACCACATTTCCTTTATCCATTCTTCAGGAGAGGGACATCTAGATTTTTTCCCAGTTCTAGCTACTACAAATAAAACTGCTATGAACATAGCTGAGCAAGTGACCTTGTGGCATGATTGAGCAACTTTTGGGTATATGCCCAAGAGCAGTATAGCTGGTCCACTGTTGTAGGTTGATTCCCAGTTTTCTGATGAAGCACCATGCTGACTTCCAAAGTGTCTGTACAAGTTTGTATTCTCACCAATAGTGGATGAGTGTTCTCCTGCTCCACATCCTCACCAGCATTTCATCCAGACAGAAACTAAGCAAAGAAATAATGGAACTAACAGATGTTATGACTCAAATGGACCTAATAAATATCTACAGAACATTTCACCCAAACACAGAAGAATATACGTTCTTCTTGGCACCACATGGAACCTTCTCCAAAACTGACCATATAGTCAGCCAGAGAGCAAGTCTCATCACATATAAAAACAATTGAAATAACCCCCATATCTTATCAGCGCACCATGGATAAAAGCTGGATTTCAACAACAAAAACAACAGAAAGTCTACAAACTCATGGAAATTGAACAACTCTCTACTGAGTTATCATTGGGTAAAGGATGAAATAAAGAAAGAATTTAAACACTTCCTAGAATTCAATGAAAATGAGTGCACGGCATACCCAAACATATGGGACACAATGAAATTGATGCTATGAGGAAAGTTCATAGCACTGTGTCTTCATGAAGAACTTGGAGAGATCCTTTACTAGGGACTTAACGGCACATGAGAAAGCTCTTGAACAAAATAAACAGACATGGTTAAGAGGAGTAGATAGCAGGAAATAATAAAATTGAGAACTGAAATCAATGAAACAAAAACAAAGAGAACAACACAAAGAATCACTGAAACAATGATTGGTTCTTCAAGAAAATCAACAAAATAGGTAAACCCTATGTTACCCAAATGGTTAAAAAGGCAGATGGACAGGATTTCCAAATTAATAAAATCAGAAACAAAAAGAGGGACATAACAACAGACTCCAAGGAAATACAGAGAATCATTAGGTCATATTTCAAAAATCTGTACTCCAAAAAATTGGAAAACCTAAAAGAAATGAAAATTTTCTTGATAGATACCACTTATCTAAGTTAAATCACAATCAGATAAACAATTTAAATGATTGATAACCCCTAAGGAAATATAAACAGTCATTAAAAGTCTTCCAACCAAAAAAAAAAAGCCCAGGGCCACATGGTTTTAGTGCAGAATTCTACTGAAATTGCAAAGAGCTAATACCAATAATCTTCAAATTATTCAGCAAAATAGAAACAGAAAGAACATTGTCAAATTCTTTCTATGAGGCTACAGTCACTCTGATACCCAATCCACACAAAGATACAACAAAGAAAGATAATTACAGATCAGTTTCATTCATGAACATTGATGCAAAAATACTCCATAAAATGCTGGCAAATCAAGAACACATCTAAAATTTCATCTACCATGACCAAGTAGGCTTCATGACAGAGATGAAGGGATGGTTCAACATATGAAAATTGGTCAATTTAATGCACCATATAAACAAACTGAAAGAAAATAAACACACAAGATCATCTAATTAGATGCTGAAAAAGCCTTTGACAGAATCCAACACCTCTTCATGATAAAAGTCTTGGAAAGATCAGGGATACAAGAATCATACCTAAACATTATAAAAGCAGTTTATAGCAAGTCCATATCCAATATCAATTTAAATAAAGAGAAACTCAAAACAATTCCACCAAAATTGGGAACAAGACAAGGTTTTCCACTCTCCCCATACCTATTCAATTTAGTACTTGAAGTTCTAGCTATAGCAATAAGACAACTAAAGGAAATCAAGGGGATACAAATCGTTAAGGAAGAACTCAAAGTATCATTATTCACAGATAATATGATCGAATACATAAGTGACCCCCAAAATTCTACCAGGGAACTCCTACAGCTTATAAACACCTTTACACAAGTGGTTGGATACAAGATAAACTCAAAAATATCGTTATCCCTCTTATATCCAAATGATAAATGGGCTGAGAAAGAAATCTAAGAACCAACACACTTTATAATAGCCTCAAATAATATAAAATATCTTGGTGTAACTCTAAACATGCACTACACTTTTAATACTAAAACTTTGCAATATAATTTGAAACCAAGAGTGTGGTAAGCCTTTGTTGGTCTTCTCTTTCAAAATTGGGTTCATTACTTGGGATCTTTTGTGATTCTGCACACATTGTACTATTGAATTTTTGTTTCTGTGCAAAATCTCACTGGAATTTTGATAATGAATTGAATCCATAAATATTTTTGATAATATAGGGATTTTTATCAGTATTAATTTTCTTAAATGATAAACCCAAATATTTTCAAAATATACATGAATTAAGGCTATTTAGTTTAAAAACTAAAATGTAAGACTGGAAAATGATGATTTCAAAAATATCAAAAGGGAAAAAGTACCTTGATACTGGTTATGGCTACCATTTTATATGGTATCAAAAGGACAGAAAATAAAAGCCAAAAAAAAAATAAGTTTTACTGCATGAAATTAGAAAACTTTTACAAAGTAATATTTATAACTAAAGAATGGAAATATATAATATTCTTGATGGTCTTTCCAAAGATGATAGTGGTAAAAGATTTAGAACATAGAATCTACTTAAAGTAAGCATTTCATTGGTGGCATGACTTGTAAGGATATGTCATGCCCCCAGGCCTTTGCTCCCTCTCTGTGTCTCTGTTCACCAGATGTCATGAAATGGGCAGGTGTTCACATTACTCATTTGTTACAAGAAGTCCACATAAACAGTGTTTGAATAAGAACACTTTCAACCATGAACCAAAACAAACCTTTCTTCCTTTAATTTCATTTTTTAGGTAGTTTGTCACAGGAATGGAAAGTTGAAAAATGTAGGCACCTGATGTGAAAGGGGAAAATACTAGTAAGCATCAAGGCTAATAATAGCTTAATACTCAACAGTTCCTTTTCTTCCATATATTAAATATAGTGGAAAATGCTGCAATTAACAAGGGGGTGCAAGAATTTCTTAACATTATTGAATATGTTAAAAATAAAATTGCTGTATCATGTAGTATTTTTATTTTTACTCATTTTGGTAACCTCAGTACTGTAGTGGTTATACTAATTAACACTTACTGAAAGGAACAAAGTATTATTTTTTTCTATCCCCTTATGAGATGTTTTCTTTTTCTATAAAGATAAAATGATGACATCTCACTGTAGTATTGATTGAAACAAAAAGGGAACATAACAAAAAAACTCAAGGTAATGCAGAGAATCATTAGTTCATATTTCTAATTTCTAGCTAGAGCAGTAAGACAACAAAAGGAGATGAAGGGGATAAAATTTGGAAAGGAAGAAGTCAAACTTTCACTATTTGCAGATGATATGATAGTATGTATGTGACCACAAAATTCTACCAGAGAATTCCTATAGCTGATAAACACCTGCAGTAAGGTGGCTGGATACAAGCTTAACTCAAAAAATCAGTAGCCCTCCAATATAGAAATGATAAATGGGCTGAGAAAGAAAGAACTCCCTTTATTATAGCCACAAATAATGTAAAATACCATGCGGTAACTCTAGCCAAACAAGTGAAAGACCTATATGACAAGAAATTTAAGTCTTTGAAGAAAGAAATTGAAAAAGATATCAGAAAATGGAAAGATCTCCCATGTTCATGGATCAGTAGGAATAACACAGTAAAAATGGCAATCTTACCAAAAGCAATCTACAGATTCAATGCAATGCCCATCAAAATCCCAAAATAATTCTTCACAAACCTCGAAAGAATAATACTCAACTTCATATGGAAAAACAAAAAAAACCCCAGGGTAGCTGAAAACAATCTTATACAATAAAACAAATTCTGGAGGTCATCACCCTCCCTGACTTCAATTCTACTATAGAGCTATATTAATAAAACCAATTTGGTACTGACATAAAAACAGACAGATGAATCAATGAAGTCAAATTGAAGACCCTGACATAAATCCACACACCTATGAACACATGATTTTTTACAAAGAAGCCAAAGCTGTACAATGGAAAAAAGAAAGCATCTTCAACAAATGGTGCTGGTATAACTGAATGGTAGCATGTAGAAAAATGCAAATAGATCCACATCTCTCACCCTGCACAAAACTCAAGTCCAAGTGGAACAAAGACCTCAACATGAATCCAGTTTTACTGAAGCTGATAGAAGAGAAAGTAGGAAGTAGCCTTGAACTAATTGGCACAGGATACTACTTCCTGAATGTAACACCAGTAGCATACATACTGAGATTAACAATTAATAATTGCTATGCCTTGAAACTGTAAAGCTTCTCTAAGGCAAAGGACACTGTCAATAAGACAAAACGGCAGCCTACAGAATGGGAAAATGTCTTTACCAACCCCATGTCTGACAGAGCACTGATCTCAAAAATATATAAAGAACTCAAGAAACTAGACATCAACATATCAAATAATTCCATTAAAATGGTGTACAGATTTAAACAGAGAATTCTCAACAGAAGAATCTCAAACGCCTGAGATACAGTTAAGGAAGTGCTCAACATCCTTAGCTATCAGGGAAATGCATATCAAAATTACTTTGAGATACCATCTTATACCTGTCACAATGGCCAAGATCAAAAACACTAATGACAGCCTATGTTGGAGAGGATGTGGTAGGGGCACACTTCTCCACTGCTGGTGGGACTTCAAACTTGTACAGCAATTTTGGAAATCAGTATGGCAGTTCCTCAGAAAACTGGGAAATTTTGGGAAAAATTGAGAAAATCTACCTCAAGACTCAGAGAAACCACTCTTGGGCATATACCCAAAGGATGCTCAACCATACCAAAAGGACACTTGCTCAACTATATTCATGGCAGCATTATTCATAATAGCCAGAACCTGGAAACAACCTAGATGTCCCTCAACAGAAGAATGGATAAAGAAATTGTGGTATATCTATACAGGGGAGTATCACTCAGTAGAAAAAAAATGACATCATGGAATTGCAAGCAAATGGATGAAACTATAAAAACTCATCCTAAGTGAGGTAACCCAGACCCAGAAAGACAAACACAGTGTGTACTTACTCCTAAGTGGATATCATATGTAAAGCAAAGGATAACCAGACTGCAATCCTCAGCCTTAGAGATACTAGTTAACAAGGAGGACCCTAAGAGTATCTCTCTGAGAGGAGGAAGTAGATGAGATGTCCTGGGTAAACTGGGGCAGGGGAGTAGGGGAATGGGATGGGGGGATGAGAACATGAGGGATCAGGATATTCAAGTTGGGGCCAGGACAGAGGGGGAGAGTAATAAAAGAGATATCTTGATAGATGGGGCCATTAAGGGGTTAGGGAGAAACCTGGTGCCAAGGAAACCACAAGGATTACCCCACCTAAGACTGCTAGTGGTAGTGGAGAGGATACCTGAACTGGTCTTCCCCTATAATCAGATTGGTGACTACCTAGTTGTCACCATAGAAGCTTCATCCAGTAACTGATGGAAGCAGATGCAGAGATCCACAGCCAAGTACTGGGCCAAGCTCTAATAGCTAGCAAAATCTATTTTAACTTTGTCTCATTTCAGTACATAAAAGAAAAAAATGATTGGCTTATTTTAAGTAAAGTTATCTAGACTTTGTATCCTTTTGATGATAACTATGCATGATGGTCACTTCCTAAAATAAGATTATCGATTTTTTTAAAACTTTATTGTAATTTCAGATAAATATTTGCAAATAATAAAGTTAAATGTGGGACTAGAATATTGAATACATATATTTACTAATCATCATATTTAATCACTGTGAATATTAACATATAAAGCAAAAAATTTTAACTAGAACGTGTTTAATAGTACTTAAGTTCCCCTTATACATCTCTATTTTATTGAATGGTTTCCACTTATCAAATGCATTACTATATTCGATTAGTCTAACCCATAAATATACTACTGAAAAGAATAGAGATTTACTAAATATTTGCAAGATGAAAGAATAAACCAATAAAACAAGGATTGAAATATAATTACATTTTGCTTGAAGCTGAGAAAATTATAATTTATAATCAAATTAGTAAATGGAAGAGGATTGCCTATAAGAATTATAAGAAGGAAATCAGATACCTTTCTTTCTTCCTAATATTGTATATGAAACTAATTAATGAGTCTTACTATGCCACATGACTTCTATCAACCTCTTTTGTACACTGTACTTTCTATAATCTATTTGCATATATATTCCTATTACTTGTAGTAGTTGTTCAGATCTTTGATTTTATTTTACTAAATTCTCCATGTTTTGAAGATATTTAATATACAACCCGGTACTTGTCACTATATACAGTTGTAAATATGACAATGACCCATAGAATATTCAAATATTTATTGAATGCAAGATCAATAATGTCAAACTGAACAATGAAAGACAGAATGCAATTTACAGAAACATTGGCATAGTTTTGACAAAAAATTTGTATGAACAGTTCTAATGTGTTAAAATCAAAGAGAATTTTGCTTGTAGTCAGGTTTTCTCATCTTTTCTTCTTAATTTTGTAATTATATATACTACCAATTTTATAAATATAATTTTATTTGTGAAAAGTAAGGCTACTTGACTTATGATACAATCTATTTCTCAACAATGCTATGAAATTGAAGTGTATTCTAAACTCATTTTTCATATTTATTTTGTTTTGATTTATAATTATTGAATCCGTAAACATTGTTTTACATAGCCTACTTATAGAATAAGAGTAGTAAAATAATTTCCTGAATGCTGCAAAACCAAGTAATAAAATTTTACTTTCAATCTCTCTGATCTCAATTTTCAAGCCTGTTATTCATGAAACTATTCTGCATCTCATTCTCAGTGTCTTCATCATCTTTCATGTGTTATGATGAAAGATGCTCGTCAATAATGAATACCTACAATACATATTTGTCCTTTAACTCTGGAGTCAAAAAATTGATCCCATAAAGGTAGATATGTGAATAGAACAAATGAAGTAAGGAATGGGTGTAATCAATTTCTAGTGTTCTAATGCAAACAACCTTTGCAAGGCTCAGAGGAAAAAACAATAACAACAGAAGATACTATGTCTGTTATGAATGGATGGATCTTGTAGGTTAACTTTTTAAGTTGCACACTTGAAAGATGCAAATAAAGGGTCATAAAGAATAGTAATGATAAGAGGAGACTAATGTTTGAAATTCCATAATTTACCTCTTGGCATCACACTTTGATTTATATTAGCATGCAGAGACCCTGGGGTTGGTAACACTTCAAGTACTTATGAATAAATTTGTCTTAGTGTTAGGTAAAAAATAACTGAGAACATATTTTTCAGGGATAGAAAATTAGGTCAAAATGGAATTTGCATAATAATGAAACTGATGAGTAAGACATTTGCAATAGTGAAGAAAACAGGTTCTTAAACTCAAGAAAGCATAAAGAAGCCAAATTCAGCCTTAAAATGTCTGTTGCAAATTCTGTGTTTCCAAATACAGCAAGAATGACTTGTTTACACCCTTGAAGTCCTCTTCCTATATTTTGAACCCACCAACAGTTTATTGTTAGTCCTCATATGTAATATATGTACATATGAGATATGGTGGGACCTGCAGGAAGAACATTAAGAAAAGCTGTTAGTCATTTAGGCATAGGCTTAAAGTCAATTTTGGAACCCTGAATCCTTCCCTTTTCTTTTGCTTCATGAACATGTTATCATTTTTTTTCTGCCATGTGCTCACTGCCATTGAAAACTAATAGTTTCTAGATATAAGAGAAAAAATAGGAGCATATTTAGCAAAGACATATTTTTTCAATTCTTGGCTTTGGTACACTAAGCTATTTGACTTAGGTCATGTTTCATAACCTTACCTTCTTTTTTTTATTGTGCCCATTTTACTTTAATTCATTTGGGTATTTTATCTTTTTTTAAAAATTTATTTTATTTTATTTTACAATATAATTCAACTTTACATATCAGCCATGGATTCCCCCGTTCTCCCCCCTCCCGCCCCGCCCCCCGCCCCCCAGCCCACCCCCCATTTCCATCTCCTCCAGGGCAAAGACTCCCCCGAGGATTGAGATCAACCTGGTGGACTCAGTCCAGGCAGGTCTAGTCCCCTCCTCCCAGGCTGAGCCAAGAGTCTCTGCTAAGCCCCAGGTTTCAGACAGCCAATTCATGCACTGAGCACAGGACCCGGTCCAACTGCCTGGATGTCTCCCAAACAGATCAAGCCAAGCATAACCTTACTTTCTTAGTCCTTTATTCAGAGGACTTCTCTAACAAAAAATGTAGGAATGTGCATATGTATAGACAATGTGTCTGTGAGTCAGTTTAATTCAATAAATGGTATCTGTAATCATGATGATAATTATATCAGTGATGATAACAATAGTAATAGTGAAAATGATAGTGTAATTTTCTCTGTGTAAGTTTTTGGCAAAAAATGGGCATTATTCTGAATTAGTATTATATAAACATATATTGCATGAAAGTTTTAATAATAAGTAAGGCATGATAAATGACAATCACCAATAAACAATTTCTTCCATGAAGTTTAAGGGCCCTGTACATCACATCATTAAGTAAAACTGTTCTAATATAATTTTCCTTAAATACAAAAATGTTCCTTCAGCCTGTTTTATTTTTTGAGCAATGTAATTTACAAATGTGAACAAACACATGCATACATCGAGACAAGAGAATCAAGGATAATAAATAATGAAGACATTTCCCTTAATAAAATTGAACTGGAAAACCACTAATATGTCCTTCAGGTAACCACGGTTTCAATGAACCAGTTGTTTCAACTAAACACAGAGAGCATTTGCTTATATGGTTCAGTAATCAGTAGTCAGATTCTCTTAGTGGACCTACTTGTTGGAGGGATTGGTAATTACTGGAGTTTTTTCAAAGAAATGGGAAATCTATAATAGCAACAGTCCTAATCTAAACTCTAACTGAACTCTAATTATAGCGAACAAATCTTCTTTCAATGCATACATACAAAACATGGTGCTTGGAAAAGAAACTAAACAACAAATAAAAATTACTATGGGAATGTAGACCTTGGTTCACTGGATTTTTCAAGTACAGAAAAAATGGAAAAGACAATTTTGTAAAAGACTGCCAGAGATAGTAACATATTATATGATCCAGTCCCTCAGAGTTATCTATGCTCTAATAGCAGGGATAAATATATAAATAAATATATTATAAGCTACAGCAAGATAGGTACCTGAAAATAAAAAAAAATAGTGACAAGAAAACTGAAATGTGAACCTAATTAGTTTTATTAATAAAGAACAGGAGTCAAATATCAGGGTAATAACCTGAGAAACAGAGGAGCAACCACCAGTGACTTTTTACCTCTCCGGATCCTCAGTCCAAAAAGGGATGAGCTCTTGTCTCTGTCCCACATTATCACTTCCTATTTCTGCCTCTGAGTCCTGGGATTAAAGGCATGAACTTCCCAAGTGCTGGGGTTAAAGGCATGAGTCACCACCACCTGGCCTCTATGGTTAACTTGTGGCAAGTTCTGCCCTGTGGTCTCCAGGCAAGTTTTATTTGTCAGAACACAAACAAAATGTCGCACAACAGAAAATGTCATATCTAGGGTGAGTCAGTATGAGTGTATGCTGGAGTCTAGGTGGCAAGTGGTTAAAAAAGTAGGTATACATGAGTCATAAGCATAAAACTGTACCTATTACTTATAAAACTATAAAGTGAAAACAGGCTTTTTGGAATATATGAATGTGTTGTAAACTAGAAATAGACAGTTTCTTGATAAGCAGTTGTAGAATGAAAATAAATTAGAACTTTCACTTTGTTAAAAATAATAATTGGCAAATTAAATCATTTTATGCCTCTTATCTCTAAAAAATTAAGTCTGTGCCACCCTTACTTACCCAAGCACTTCCCACAGGCAGAACAGACTGAGTCATGGGAGTGACAAACCAATGACTCATCCAGCCTCAGACCCATGACACAAGAGTGAGCTCACCCCTGATACTTCCTGGAGCACCAGGAGCCAGAAGTTGGATGGCCCAGAACCCTAGGAGAGAACCAAACACAACTGGAGAAAAAAAAAAGTCAATATAATGATGCCTAATGATATTCTGCTGTACTCGTAGATTGTCACCTAGCCTAATTGTTGTCAAAGAAGCTTTGTCCAGCAACTGATGAAAACAGATAAAGACCCACAACTGAACATTAGACAGAGCTCAGAGAATCCTGCAGAAGAGAGGAAGGAAGGATTGTTGGAGCAGGATCGGTCAAGGCCATAACAATAAAACTCACAGAATCAACTAACCTGACCTTATAGGAACTCACAGAGACTGAACCAACAATCAGGGAGCCTGGTCTTGTAGTTATACTAACAGTGGAAGCAGGGACTGTCTCTGCCTCTGTTGCCTAATTTTGGGACCCTTTCCTCCTACCTGGTTGTCTTATCCAGCCTTAATAGAAAAGGAGGCTCCTAGTCTCATTGCAACTTGATATACCATGACTGGTTGATATCCATGCGAGCCCTGCATTTTTCTGAGTAAAAACAGAAGAAGAGTGGATAGGGGAGGAGGCAGAGGGAAGGTAGGGGAGGAGGCACTGGGAGGATAGGAGGGAGTGGAAACTGTGGTAGGGATGTAAAACAAATAAATAAATAAATAAATAAATAAATAGGGTGTCTTTTTTTTCCTTTTGAATATAGTCATAGTCATAACAAATGTTTGGTTCATTGTAATATAGGAAAGGTGTGGAAGAGTGCTATAAAATACTATATTCTGTACATAACATGATGTGAGTATAATACTCATAAATTCACAGAAGCAGTTATTACCTTCTCTACATCAATGTAGACCAAATTGTAGCATGGAGTGGGAAGGGTCCTCATGAATCTCAACTCCCAGGTAGGGAACAATTAGTAATTGATGGCTGCTGGAGAAAAAGTGCTAGATTTCTTCATGAATGTGGCCTTTGGTGGTTCTTATACTCTAATGGATGGCCCCATATCCATGAACACAGAGCAGCTCTAATTGGAGTTAGTGAATAGTTTTAAAAAGCAGATATCTAGTTGTTAGTGGAAATGCTGAGAGGGCTAGAGAAAGAGTTGTAGGAGAAAATTTCAGGATGAAATATATATATATATATACATATATATAATCCATATATCATGGTAATATATATTACACACATATATATACATATAAATGTGAACTTCATAAAAATGAAGAATACTTTTATAAAGCAGATTCCTGAAAAGTATTCACACATTGGTGAATGACTTTCTTTACTAATGACAATCTTTCTGCTCCTACTGTGGATGATTTCAATATGAACAGATGAATCAGACTTTCTCAAAACTAAAATTCTATTTCACAAATAACAGCAAAATGAAGATAAAATGTAATCCACATAATGAGGCCAACATGGAATAATGTCTGTGATCATCATATTTAGAAAATCATAGTAAAAACAAAAATAATTCAAAACATAAAATAAATTCACAACAAAATCACTCAAATGAAGATATTCAAGAGATAACAAACATGAAAAAGCAGCCAATTAAAACCACAATGACTATATATATATATATATATATATATATATATATTATATGTTTTAGAGTTTCTAATGCTGTGAAGAGATACCATGACCACAGCAACACTTATAAAGGAAAATAGTTAATTGAAGTGGTAGCTTACAGTTTCTGAGGCTTAGTCTATTATCATCATGTTGGGACATGGAGGCATGCACAGATATGGTATGGTGCTGGCGAAGTAGTTTAGAGTCCTCTATCTTGCAGGCAAAAAGAAGTGTTCTGAGTGTCACACTGAGGGAAGCTTGAGCAAAAAAAACCTTAAAGCCCACCCCACAGTGACACACTTCCTCCAACAAGATCACACCTATTTTAACAAGGCACATCTCCTAACTGTGCCACACCCTTTAGTGGATATTTTTTTCAAACCACCAAAATATATATCAAACCACCAGCTAATATACTTTAGCTACATGAAAAAGAGTCCTTACAAGCAAATGAGAAAACGTGTAACCCTCATAAACACTGTTGATATAAAAATAAAATAATAGCTACTTGAGAAAAACAACTGGGCCTTTGAGTATGGATTAATGGCAGAGTACTACACTATTGTAGACAAGGTTCTGGATTTGTTATTTAGTGCAAAAATAAATAGTGTACAGTTTCCCATTTACGCTGAATATATGATAAATCACTGTCTACATGAGCAATTATAGGTAGATGTTCCTAAAATTAATAATCACCAAAATGGTAGATGAAACTCCAATTACCCATCATTAAATGAATGGCTAACCAAATATTATATATCTATACAGTATTTAAGATTTGTCAACCAAGAAGAATGAAATAGTGATATGTGCTAAAATTCAGAAAAGACACAGAAACCATATGCTTAATGAATTTAGTCCTCAAGGCTGCATATAATATGATGCAAATTATGATAATTACATTGACTAAATATATGTGTAGAGAAAGAAAATATTAATGGTTGCCTATGGCTTGTGTGGGTGAAATGATTAGAGACATAGATCTTAAATAAATTATGCTTTTTTAAAAAGCTTATATAAATATAAATATTTTGTAACTTCATAACTGCTGATTGTAGTAAAAGCCATTTAATTATACACTTTAAATAGATAAATTGTGTGGTATATTAATAAAAGCATAAAATCAAAGAACACTAAATGTAGTTTAACAACCATAAAGAGAACCCATTTTAGAAATAAAACATATAGCATGAAATTAATTAAATTATTTAATTTAGAACATAAGTGCTTAGGGATGGATTGCTAAATTTTAAATTCGTCAAGAGTTCATAAAATAAAAATAAATATTGGATATAAAAATAATTTTAAATATGATATGAAATATATTTGCTTATAAGTTAGTAAAATGTATCTTTAAACCACTATTATCAAAACAGTATGCTGTTGCTGTAAATTTCAGGCCATTTTAAAATAATAAATGCACTTAAAAATATAGCCCACATTTCTGAGAGTGGTTATTTTTTTACATTCTTTTGACAATATATCTGAAATAATTAACTTAAAAATAAGGGAAGTTTGCCTCATGATTACACTTTATGTTCGTCTGTATCTATCACAAGTCTGTTACAGTCAGGCTAAATAGAATATTGACTATGAGGAGGGGTAGGACCTAACATCTGTCCATTAAGCTTTATCTCATAAAGGTCCAACCGACTCCCAATTGCATCACATTCTGACAAGGCAAGGCTTTGGGAGGAAACTGACCAAATAAACCATAAAAAATGATCATTAAAACATGTCAGCTGCTTATGTAATATCTCAATTAATATTCTTTCCTCAAGATAGCTAAAGGATTTTGTTTGCATAGCATTACTGTTTGTAACTCATGAACATTTGTGAAAAACAAAAACATCAACATAGCCAGGCGGTGGTGGTGCATGCCTTTAATACCAGTATGTGGGAGGCAGAGGCAAGTGGATCAGTCTGAGTTCAAGTCCAGCCTGCTTTTGAAGTGAGTTCCAGAACAGCCAGAGCTGTTACACAGAGAAACCCTGTCTCAAAAAAAAATTGACATAATGTCATATACCGTTAAAGTACTTTCTTAAAAATTCAGAGATGACAGTGTGGCAATATAAATAGATTTGAGAGATTATTGGAGCAATTTTTAGAAATAATATTAATGCTATGATAAAACTCATTCGTGGTTCTGTTAATTGACCCAAACCAGTGACTGCCTAGATCATAGGCCCTGAGAGAAATTCTAATATCCACTGAACACAGCATAAAAAGATACAATTAGACTAGTCACAAATTCTCATGTCAAGGTTGGATGAGTCAACCCAGTAGGAGTACAACTGTCCCAAAAGCTGACAAAAGAGTCAGAAACACCCCCACTCCCTGTGTTAGGGTTCCCACAAAAATATCAAACTAAAAACCATAACATATATGCAGAGGCCTGAGGCGGATAAGTCTAAAGCACTGGGCCACTCCTTAAGCTAACAAAGAGCTCTGACGTGCGCAGTAGTATCCCGACCCAGAGGATCCTGAAAGTGGATCCTCAAGATGACCACTGCTGACATACAACTCAGAGACAACCAGGAAACATCACAGCAGCTGGAAGAAGAGCCTGCCAAAAAGTACATACATAAATACCTCAGTCCTTTGTTTAATAAAAGAGATTGCTTACAACCTCCCAGAACCTGCGTCCTTTGGTACTGCATCAGAGACAGTGGGACCCCAGCTGCAGAGCAAGCAACAGGGGCCCTAGCATAGATCCATTCAGGCTCCCTCTTTGTCAGTGCAGTCTCTGTGAGCTCTTTGAGTCCTTCTTAGTTGAAGTCTGGGGCCATTATCTCTAGGTATCCTTGATTCCTCTGCCTTCAACATTTCTTTCTTCCCCTCTTCCACAGGGTTCCCTGATCTCCAGTGAGAGGGCCACAATTTAGATATCTAATTTGGGCTCTCTTTCCACCTAATGTTTGTCATTAGGTCTCTGCATCTTCTCCTATCAATTACCTGCAATAGCATCTTTGATGAAGATTGTGATAGATACTGATTTATAAGTATATAAGGATATAGTTAAGAATGAATTTAATGATTTTTTTTTTCTATCATAGGTCTCTGAGCTATCTAGCCTCCAATTCTTGGTCACCCAGGCAGTGTTAGGTATGGACACTTCTCATGGTGTGGGCCTCAATTTAGACCCATCATTGGTTGCCCACAACCACAAGTTGTGCACCTCTAGTGTATAGTAGTTTTTGCAGGCAGGATAGATTATAGGTCTAAGTTTTTGTGGTAGGGTTGGTGTGTCAGTCTCACCTCTGCAAACCTTGCCTGGCTACAGAAGGTAGCTGGATCAGGCTCCAAATTCTGTTACTAGAATTCCTCACTAGGGTCACCCTTGTAGAATCCTAGGATTTTCTGCTGCACTAGGTTTCCACATCACCCCCCCCCAAAATGCCCTTCAATTCCAGTTATCTCTTCCAGTACTGGGTCCTTCCACTTGCACTCCTGCTTAATCCCTCCTATTCCCATCCCCATTCATCCCGAGACTACCCACAAAATCTGTTTTATTTCTGCTTTCCAGGGAGATCCATGGATTCTCATTAGAACCCTCCTTGATACTTAGGCTTTCTGGGTCTGTGGATTGTAGCATGATTATCATCGACTTAACAGCTAATATCTACTTATAAGTGAGTACAAACCATGTTTGTCTTTCTGAGTCTGGGTCACCTCATCAGCAAATTTTTCTAGTTCCATCCATTTGCCTGAAAATTTTATAATGACATTTTTTAAAGAGCTGAGTAATGCTCTATTGTGTAAATGTACCATATCTTGTTTATCCATTATTTGGTTGAGGGACATCTAGGTTGTTTCCAGTTTCTGGTTCTTATGAATAAAGCAGCTACGAACACAACTGAGCAAGTGTCCTTCTGGTAGCATAGAGCATCCTTTCAGTATATTCCCAGGAGTGATACAGCTGGGTCTTGAGTTAGATTGACTCCAAATATTCTGATCAACACCATACTATTCCCCACTTTCTCTTCTATCAGGTTCAGTGTATCTGGTTTTATGTTGAATTCTTTGATCTGTTAGGACTTGAGTTTTGTTCAGAGTGATAAATATGGATTTATTTGTATTCTTCTACATGCAGACATCAAGTTAGACCAGCACCATTTATTGAACATGCTTACTTTTTTCTGTGATGTATTTCTGAATCCTTTATAAAAATCAGGTGTCCTTAGGTGTGTGGATTTATGTCTGGGTCTTCAATTCAATTCTGTGGATCAAAATGTCTATTTTTTATGCCTATACCATTTGGTTGGTTTTTGTAGATAGAGTTTTCCTGCCTGGCCACAGTCAGGACAAAATATCTGTCACCTGCCATTCCCACAGCCGCTCAGACCCAACCAAGTAAACACAGAGACTTATCTTGCTTACAAACTGTATGGCTGTGGCAGGCTTCTTGCCAACTGTTCTTATATCTTAAATTAATCCATTTCTATAAATCTATACCTTGCCATGTGGCTTGTGGCTTACTGGCATCTTCACATGCTGCTTGTCATGGCAGTGGCTGGCAGTGTCTCCTCCAGTCTTCCTGTTTTCTCCATTCTCCTCTCTGTTAGTCCCGCCTATACTTCCTGCATGGCCACTGACCAATCAGTGTTTTATTTATTGACCAATCAGAGCAATTTGACATACAGACCATCCCACAGCAGGTTTTTATTTTTATAGCTCCATAGTATAGCTTGAAATCAGGGATGGTGATACTTCTGGATGTTCTTTTATTGTTCTGGATTGTTTTACCTATTTCTTTGTATTCTTCTACATGCAGGCATCAAGTTAGACCAGCATCTTGATTTTATCAAAGCCTTTTTGGGCATCCAATGAGAAAAATATGTCATTTTTTTTCCCATTTATACAGTGGATTACATTGACTAATTTGCATATGTTGAACCTACTCTGAATCTCTGGGATGAAGTCTACTTGTTTATGGTAGATGATCATTTGGATGTCTTCTTGGATTTGTTTTTTTTTGAGTATTTTATTGAGTTTTTGGCATGTATATTTATAAAGAAATTAATCTGTAATTCTCCATTTTTGATTTTTTTGTGTTGTTTTGGTATCAAGGTGACTGTGGCCTTATAGAATGAATTTTGCCATGTTCCTTCTGTTTCAACTTTGTGGAATAATTTGAAGAGTAGTGATGTTAGCTCTTTCTTGAACATCTGGATTGGGCATTGGCTTCTTTTGTTTGGAAGATTCTTAATGACTGCTTCTATTTTCTGAGGGATTATAGGCCTATTTAAATTGTTTCTCTGATTTTGGTTTAACTTTGGTAGATGGGCAGCCTACCAGAACTTCTAGCTTTCTGTATGATCTGTTGTAGAGCAGGGAGTCTCCTTTCTTGTTGAAGGCTAGACTGCTGGTGGCCAGCTTGGTCTCTGTTAGATAGATCGGGGAGTCCCTGCCTCAGTTGGGGACTGGGTCATTGTGACTATGAGGACAGAGGGCTGGAGATAGGGTGTGCAGATAATGAGAGAAAGAGAGACTAGGGGAGTTTGGTGTGTGCATAGTCTATCTACACTTCTTGCAGTCTGTGTGGTCTCAGTTAGATAATATTTTATGTTAAAAGGACATCATAGTAAACTGTTCCGTAAGTTCTTATTGTTATCGCCATAGAATGGTACTCTCTGAACCCAGAGAAATCATAGAAATTTGGAGTAGAGTGCTAAAAATACAGAGACTGACAACAGGTGAACATGCAAAGAATAAGAGACTATAAGGTGCTCAGTTGCATATATGGCATCTATGTCACATTCTTCCTCCAAAGGCCAAAGATCATCATGAAGGAGTGGTGGAAAGAGCCAGCACTATTTAATATCTGCAGTTACCATTTGCTGAACATGACAGGTATTTTGGTTATGAGCCTAGCCTTTAATGACTGAGCCATCTCTACAGCCCATAGCAGGGATTTTGTATACATAAACTCACAGTAGCTGTGAGTGCGATCACAAAACCTACAAAAAAGCAAGCCAGACAAAATCCTACCATGTTCAGGGAAAGGGCTAGTAAAGTCTTACAGGTATGTGAAAATCTAATGGTATATAATAGCATCTGGGGGAGAGATAGTCAGTGATGTAACCCCTGAAAGTCTTCCCACATTCCAGTAGATGACCCTACAACCATATACATATAGGCAGCACTAAGTAGACTTGGTTTGTTGTTTTAAAAAAAAAATCATCTCATGAATTTGGGAATGAAAAGCAGTGGAAGAGGGATAGAGGAAGATTGAAAAGAAGAGAATGGGTAGTAAATTTGCTCAAAATAAATTAAATGCATCTTAGAACCTCTAAAACAATAAGAAAAGAAATAAAAAAACAAAAACTGTATATTAGATCACTGTACAAACATTTCTTTTCCAAATTTTCAATGACTTTAAATCTTCTCTATAACATAAAGTTGAAATTAGAAAGAAAAAGTAGCAAAAAAAATGATACACTAAATTTTGAAAAAAAAATTGTGTCCAAGTATGAGGGTTTGATAATTATCTTGGTTGTTCAGAGTACTTCCTCTTCTTGCAGAGGTTCTGAATTTGGTTTTCAGAATTCACATCAGGTGTCTCACAACTGCCTATAATTCCATTTCCAGGGGACAAAATAGCCTTTTCTGGCCTCAGTGGGTAGCTGCATATGTGTGGTATGTATAAACTCATACAGACATACATGCATGTGGACTAAAAGAGATTACAAATATTTGAAACATTACAATCTATCCAACTAAGAAGCAGAAAGTAGTTGAAAATAGTATGCAGTACTGAAACAGTGAGGAAGTCTTATCACATGGGTTTGGAAGTCATTTCAAAAGGATAACCTACAAACTCAGGAAGTAAATGAAATACTCATATTTTAAAAAAGGAAAATAGATAAAGGAACCAAAGGAAGTAAGATTGACAGTGATGGGTAGTCTACTATGTGTTCTTATTTTTTTTAGGGGGGGAGCAGGGCATTGTATTACTTTTTTTCATTTTTTTGGGGGGGTACTAAGGATCAACCCTAGGGCGTTTAGTGTGCTAAATAAATCCTCTACAACTGGGCCACATCTGCAGCCCAAATAGGAGTAGAGAGCAAAAGAGGAACTTGGTGAAAATAGGGAAAAGAATTGCAAAAATCTTAAGAAAGCAAATGGCATGTTGAAAGTTTAAAAAAAAAAAGTATAATTTTGACAAGACAGTATTGGTCAAGAGTGTGAAAGACTGCAGAGTCTTGACATGTTTTATTTGATGTTATGGAAACCTTTGAGTTTTCACTTTCTGCCCACACAGTATGATCTCCTCTGGAGAATTTATTTAACCTATTTTTATCTCGATTGTCCTTTCAATTAAGCCTACTGTCAAGACAGATTTTTTTCTTTTACAAAAGATGTGGCAAATGGCTGAGGTCCCATAGGTAAGTGTAACCAAGATGTCTATTTACTTAGAGAAATGAGAAAGAAAACAATTATTGTATTGGGTATGATTTGAATTACACAAATGTGATAACATGCTTACTTTTATTTAAATTGGCTAGTATAGCTCAAAGGGACATTTGATTCTTCCCTCTGCTTTTGAAGAATAGACTGACATTACAGTGTTCATATGGAGGTATATCAAAGCATGACAGGACAAACCATGAAAATTCTGGGAAAAGATTGAATTCTAACTTCCACCAAAAGAAATCAATGAAAAAGCCTGTTGTTCAGACCTAACTTTTTGAGTGTCTTCTTAGTAGTTGGGCTTGAGAAGTAAAGAGTCTATTAGAGTAGGCAACATACTTACTATGGGAAATTCTTAGTATAAATGAGTTCATTAAGATTTCAGGGGCCTTTAACACCTCAATAACAGCTTGCCCGAAGGTTAACATTTATTGTTTTGAACTGCCAGCATCTTGCTTTTATGGGACACATTTGTATGCTAAATTGCCTATTATGTTAAGTTGTACATTCCCATTTAGCAGCATCAGAAATAAGATTTGACTATAAGTGTTTGTATTTTATTAGTGCTATGCCAGACTTCCTAATGGCTCAAGATTCCTAAAGGCTGAAACTTATTGCATCTCCTTCAGAAGGTGCTTGCCTAAAATAATTTGTTACAAATGCTGCATTTGCATAGATTTGAAGTTTCCAGACTTGGGTCATCAGGAAAACCGGAAAAAAAAATTACTTCATTTGATCTTACCCTTAAGCAAATCATAAGTGACACATTTAAGCAATTATATGGAGAAAATAAAAGTACAATCTAACTAATGACTGCTCTTCTCTTAATGATTTCAGAGTAAATCAGTAGGGAACTCCAGGGAAATGGAAGTTGAGTAATGATGTGGTTTTGTAAGCATTCTCATAAGTATATAAATTTTCCTGACATTTCTATAGTGTAACACTGAGTTCACAACTTCATTGACTATGATATAATATTTAAAAAGTTAACAAAGGAACCTTAAATGCTAAAATTCCACTTAATGCAGTTAGGTAGACAAAGCATTGGTTAAAATCACTGATATATAAAACAAATTACAAACTTGTCCTCTAAATTATGTCTCCCTGCTGGTGGATAGTAGATAAAGACAGAAAAGGACATGTTGCATTTGGGAAATATTAATGAACCCAGTATTTCCCATGATTCCTCAATGCATAATTTTGCATTTTTAAGATGTGTATTACTTTTTAATTATGTATACACATGCAACTTTCTGTGTGAGCATGTTCAACTGAGTCCAGGCACCTGAAGAGTCCAGAAGAGACTGACCAATCCACTTGAGTTGGAGCTACAACAGGTTTAGAGCCAACTGATATAGATGCTGAGAACATAACTCAGGTCCTCTGAAAGAACAGTAGAGCAGTACTTGTTCAAAGCTGTTGAGCCATCTATACCAGGCTTTATTTATATTTATAATTGTACATATGTATGTATGTACACTGGTGGATATGAGCATGCAACAAAGTGTAAGTGGAAACCACTTGGTTTTCTCCTTCTACCATGTAACTTTTGGGAATCAAAATCAGATCCTCAGGCTTAATGGCAAGTGTCTTTACCTGCTGGGACTACCTCCCTAACCATTCAAAATGATTTCTTGTCCCGTTAAAAATGTAATAGCTTTTTCCTGTGTATATGTGTGTTTACCACAGTTGTACCTGGTGCTGTTGGAGGTGAGAAGAGGGCACCAGAACCCCTAGAAATGTAGTTAAATATCATTGTGAGCATCGATGGAAGTGCTGGGAAATAAATCTGAGCTCTTCAGAAGAGCACCCAGTGCTTTTAACTGCTGAGCCACCCCTCCAGCTACCCTGTCAGAGTACCTAGTAGGTACCACAAATTATACCAGCCTATGTTGGTCAGGTTCTTCACTGCCCTAACATCTGTTGAATCTTTTCAATTTTGTCACATACATTTCATTTAAATGAGCTTTATTGCCACTTATTCTCAACCATAGGTTAGGTCCTGATTTTGTTTAAAATAATTTGCTTTGCAGCATGGACTAAAACAGAGAAAATCAAGTCAAGGGGAAATCCTATTTGGTGGACAGATAGTATACTCCAGTTTTCCATTTTACTTGAATAAGGAAGTACATAGTCCTGGGAAGTACTCTCAGACACCTAGCTGCAAGAACTGCCAGCTTGAGTAGAAAATTTACATGAGAAAAGGAAAGAACTGGGAGAGGTTCAGAAAAAAACACGTGGTTGCAATACTGGTGGTTTCATTAATCTCCATATCTAAACAATTTTGAAACCCTTTATATCACTAACATATATATATATATATATAATATATCATTTCCCTACAGTTCCTCCAATGTCTCACATAAATTTATAGCCTCTTTTTCATGAATTTTTATTGTTACATATATTTAAATGTTTAAATGAAGTGTAAAATGTATTGTTTAAAAATCTTCAAAATGAATGATTTCATTCGCTTCTTTTCAAGCTCTACTTTGAACCATGAGGGAAAATGGGTAGTCTTTCTTGTTTTGATTGGACAGTTATAGAATTCTCACTCTTGAGTGTGTATATTCCCCTTGCAGAGTGCTTTTATTATTTCTAATGATTCAAATCCATGCTTCATTTCTACAATCTTCAATGCATTATGATTACATTTAGAAACATAAAGCAAAATAAGGGTGGCTGTACTTTAAGGAAGGCATAGCTCAGTGGAAGAGAAACAACTTAAATGCTTTAAGTGATAGAAGAGAAATAGGACTAAGTTTTTCTAGAAAAAGGGAGGGGGTGAAAAGCAAAGCTATGCCTGAATTTCTGTATTTCTCTTTGGCTGTGTGTCTACCGTTCCATGTGTCTACTGTGGGAGTTAAGTTGTTTCTCTTCCACTGAGCTAAAGGATGCTTTCCTTAAATTCACCTTTACTTTGCTTCATCATTCTAAATACAAGCATACTGTTTTGCAGATCGTAGTGGTGTCATAGTTTTGAATGGTTAGATGAATGAGAAAGTACTATATAAGGGAAAAATACACGCTCAAGGGTGGGAAATTCATAAATGACTGATTACATCAAGAAAGACTCCTCATTTTCCCTCATGGTTTAACACAGAGTTTGCAAAGAAACAATGAACAAAATCATCCATTTTGAAAAGATTTTCTAACCACATTTGTCATAGTATCTTTAAATATTTGTGTAGTTAAACAACAAACAACTTAATTTCACTCAAAGGTGGATGTATTTTATTTTAAAATAAATTTGTGGGCCTGGAGAAATGGATCAGTGGTTTAAAGTATTGGATAATCTTCCAGAGTACCCTCTTTAGGTTCCTACGACCCACATAACAGCTCACAACCTTCTGTAACTCCAGTTCTAAGGGATCTAACACTTTTTTTCTAGCCTCCACAGATACCAAAGTACATATTTGTACATGGACATCCTTTCAGGAAAACATCAATGCACATAAAATAAAAAATTAACATATTAATAGAAATTGTTGTTTTAAAATTAGAAAGGTAAGTACCTAATAGAAAATTTGAAGTGTAAAGAGAAAACTCATAGAAAATATTTACAACATAGCTATTGATATCTTGAATACAGAGTATACTTGTAATTTTATATGTTTCATTTTCATCTATTTTTGATAATCAAATCCCAGTTTTTATGTAACCTACAACAGATCTCATTATGTAAATGTGATGGCTACTACAATGGATATTCTACCCAAAACTGATATTATATAAGATATCTTATTGTTTCATGATTTAATAGCACTTTGAATTTGGTATGTTTCCCTGTTTAATCTCTATGATTTTTGTCTTTATGTTAAAAATATACAACTTAAAATTATTTATAAAATGATATTTTGAGACTTGAAATGTATATATAAAGATTATACTGCTGTTGAAAATTTAGTTGCTTTCAATTTTGCCTCATCATGAATCATACTGATAAGCAATCATATGTATGTGACTCTGTCTATACTTTAGATTATTTCATAAGGTCAACAATATCAAAAGTGACATTATTAGTTTTAGCTTTGAAGCATTTTTTAAATTCTCAATATATGTCATTCCCAAAAGTTCTAATGGTTTTTGATGACATTAGTCATATATGGAAGTCACTATTTTGCCATTCAGTTCATTAAAAGAAATTCTCAGTTAAAGGTATAAGTTAGGGAGAAAATCAGATACCAGATCAGCATTTTGGTATCCCATTTTTTTCTTTTATGCAAAGTCATAAATTTCTACATATTTTCTCTTTGCCTTATAATGTTTGTCTTTTGAAGCTCATTTTGTCAATGGCCTAGTGATCACTTTTTTTTTTCACCATATTGCATGTAGTACCAAAAGGATTTATCACTCTTTTTTTTTTTTTTTTTTTTTTGGTTTTTCGAGACAGGGTTTCTCTGTGTAGCTTTGCATCTTTCCTGGATCTCACTCTGTAGACCAGGCTGGCCTCGAACTCACAAAGATCCACCTGCCTCTGTCTCCCAAGTGCTGGGATTAAAGGCGTGCACCACCACCGCCTGGCTAAGGATTTATCACTCTTAACAGAAGATTAGCCTACAAAAATTGAAGCCCAAACAAGCAGAAGGCTATGGATTATATATTGACACTGAACGATGTTAATTGATAGCACAGAAGTACAAAAGTTCCCCTTTGTTGTTCTTAGGATTCTGGATGTCTCTTTAATAAAATTTGCATTCTAAATCTCACTGTGGCATTAGAATTAGAACAGATTCATATGTGAGGTACTTCATTATAGATTGTTGGCCAGGGAGGGTCATAAAGGCTCCAAATACATATTCTCTTCACAGGTATCATGTTGATTGCCCAATGAAGCTAGATGATAAGACACTTTTCTAAAGACTCTACACACTTTGATAAACAGAACATGTTAAAATCAATTGGAAGTGATCTAGAAACTTTAATCCTTCTTGTTAGCTTTCACATGGCTGTAAGGTCCTATATTGGCTGATAGAAGAGAAAAAATATCAATGACATTACCCATTTGTGATCCCTGTGACTAGTAAGATGTTGATACTGGTATAATCATGACCAAAATGTTTTAGGAGTTATCAAACATTGTTCAGTCATATCCTCAGAACTCAAGCATTATATCCTGCAGGGAGAATACTTAAAGCTTAAAAGGTTCTAAATGAAATGGGGATACAGAGGCCTCAGTAAGTCTCTAAAATTGTATGGTATTCATAAGACAACTCCATCTCCAAGGTTGTAAAAGCAGTAGGAACTAGTGAGGAGAAAAGAATCTCTGATTCATTGTGTTTCCTACAAGTCCTTCAGAGAGTGCCAGGGTCATAATTTTTTCATCTTCTATGCTAGTTTGAGCTTTCAGTGATTCAGCTGCCTTTAAGTTACTCAAAATTCTGTAATTTACTCAGTTTGATTAATTGATTCATAATGTTATAATTTTGTTTGTTGTCTATACTGTATTTGTAATGAGTATTCCTAAGAATTGTGCCACACTACACCAACTGCTCTTTGATTGGGGTAGAGGCCCATTTTAAAAATTGTAACTCATACTTGGCACAGAAATCCAGTTAATAACTCATGAATGATGGTATCTTAAATCTTACAGGTGAACATAATACTATTTTTAAAATTGTTATGATGAAAAACTGCCTACTAAAATATTCCTGTTTATACCCACAGAGAAACCGTAGCTTTCATTGGAAGCCCCATCCTTTTTTTTTTAACATGAACATCAGCGAAGTTATAGAGAATAAGTGATAGGTAAGTGCTCAGTTCTACTAAACAGGATATAAACGAGCCCCTAGAAAGTTCAGGGAATGTAATGAAGGAGGAGGTAGAAAGAATGTAGGAGGTCAAAGGTAGGAAGAAGAACTCTGAAATGTTATATTCTGGGCATAGCACAACTATTGCTGTCATGACTTCCTAGCATATGTGGCTCCCTGCAATGGGTATTCACAGGACTGGTCCTATCAACAGACAATATGGATTAACATAAGTTTATAGGACTCCTACCCAGTCCTGCTGAACTATTGGCTACTAATGGATTCTTAGATGGGGCAGGCATTGTATTCAGTTGTGTACTCACTGTGGAGCACACCAAACATAAATGAATATTTCCAAACCTGTGGTCACACAAATGATCTTGATAAAACTGAGTAGGTCTCAAATCAACAACAAAGTCGTGGATATGGGAGAAGGACTTTTAGGTCAAGTGATAAATCTGGAGAAAGATTAGAGAGTGATTATAATAGTCAGAACAGAAGCTGCATATATATGAAAATGCCAAAGAACAAACTTAATACAAGGTTTTTTTTTTTTTTGGATAAACTTCATATCAAGCCATATCTTCTTATAGCCTTACTTTATCCTTACTTACCACTTCACCACCTTATGAGTGTTAACTGAACACATTATCATAATAAAACATATCTAATTTCAGGGATTTTTTATATATATATATATATATGTGTGTGTGTGTATATATGCATATATATGTATATACATATATATGTATATACATATATAGGTATATACATATATAAGTATATATACATACACACACACACACACACACACACACACATATATATATATATATATATATATATATATATATATATATATTTACTTTTTAAATGAATCTTAAAAGGTCTTATTAATTAAAACAAACCTGGATCCAGATATTGGGGTGAATGCTGGAAGATCAGAGAAGCAGAACCAGCCATAACTAACCGCCTCACCAATTCCTCAGGTGATCCTGTTTCCTCAGATTGGAAGCCTCTGAGTCCTCATTCAAATGGTTCTCAGCTGAACTGCTGCTAAAAGCCTAAAAGCTTAACCAGGCATAGTTCCTGGTCCTCATGCCTTATATACCTTTCTGCTTCCTGCCATCACTTCCTGGGATTAAAGGTGTATGTCACCATGCCTGGTGGTTTCTAGTGTGGCCTTGAACTCACAGTGATCCAGATGAATCTTTGCTTCCCAAGTGGTAGGATTAAAAGTTTGTGTGCCACCATTTTTTAGCCTCTATGTCTGTCTATTGACTGTTCTATTCTCTGACCCTAGGTAAGTTTTAGGTTGCACAATATATTGGGGAAACACAGTATCACTACATTTCCCCTTTTTTGTCTAAAATTAAAAAATCTTAAAACTAATACAAGAAAAACTATATCCAATAAGTATATACAATATATACAGTCAAGAATTACATTAACCATGTCTAGTCCATTAACATTTGACAGATTAAGACAAAAATCTCCATTATATATATTAACAATGTCCAGTCCATTAACATTTGATAAATTCAGGTAAAAAATTTTCACTACTTATCCTATTTAAAACTAGTAGTTCCTTTTTAAAAGTAGATTCAATAATCTCCCTTTTTATCATATATGTATACAATTATATATAACACATATATAACATATATAAACACACATATATATAGTTTCAGTGATTATATATGTTTATATATATATATGTGTGTGTGTGTGTGTGTGTGTGTGTGTGTGTATTTTGCATATGTTAGCACTGTACCTTTAATGAAAGTTTTCAGGCTTAGGTCTGCTTTTACTGTCCATTGCACTATAGAATTTAGTAAACTTATGTGCTTCTACAACATTTCTATAGGAAAACAGATCCACATGATTCTCTTACATTACAAAGTAAAAGATTTTCTTAGAGTAGACCGGTCCAGGTACCCTCTGGACCACTGCCAGCAGACCAAGGTGGGGTCAACCTTGTGGATTCCTGAGAGCCTCCCCAGCACCCTGCCTCTTCCTATTCCCATGATGTCCTCATCTATCATGGTATCTTCCTCCTTGCCCTCCCACTCTGTCCCTGTTCCAGCTTGACCCTCCCATTTCCCTATGTTCTCTTCCCCCACTCCTCGCCCTCTGCCATGTCCCCACCCAGTTCACTCATGTAGATCCCATCCACTTCTCCTTCACAGGGTCATCCATGTGACCCTCCTAGGGTCTTTTCCTGTTAGCTAGCCTCTCTGGAGTTGTGGGTTGCAGTCTGGCCATCCCTTCCCTCCCATTTAGTATCCACTTATGAGTGAGTACATACTATGTTTTTCCTTCTGAGTCTGGGTTACCTCACTCAAGATGATATTTTCTAGATCCATCCATTTGCCTGCAAATTTCATGATATCATTTTTTTTTTTTATTGCTGAGTAGTACTCCACTGTGTATATGAGCCATATTTTCTTCATCCATTCTTCATTTGAGGGGCATCTAGGTTGTTTCAAGGTTCTTGCTATTACGAATAATGCTGATATGAACATAGTTGAGCATGTGTCCTTGTGGTAAGATTGAGCATTCTTTGGGTATATGCCCAAGAGTGGTATAACTGGGTCTTGAGGAAGACTTATTCCCAATTTTCTGAGAAAATGCCATACTGATTTCCAGAGTGGCTGTACAAGTTTGCATTCCCACCAACAGTGGAGGAGTGTTCCCCTTGCTCCACATCCTCTCCAACATAAGCTGTCTTCAGTGTTTTTGATCTTAGCCATTCTGACAGGTGTAAGATGGTATCTCAGAGTTGTTTTGATTTGCATTTCCCTGATGACTAAACCTAGCTGTCATCATAGAGCCTTTGTCTAGTGACAGATGGAGGCAGGTAGAGAGATCCATGGCCAGGCACCAGACTGAGCTCCAGGAATCCAATTGATGAGAGAGAGGAGAGATACTGCAGGCGAGTGACATCGAGATCATGATGGGAGGACGTGCAGAGATGACTGGCCACACTAGTGGAAGCCCATGAATTCTGGACTGGTGGCTGTGGAGCCCCCATGGGACTGGACTAGGTCCTCTGGATATGGAAGATGGTTGTTTGGCTCAAACTCTTTGGGGGGCACCAAGGCAGGGGGAATCAAGATCTGTCCCTGGTCTATGAGCAGGCTTCTGGAATCCGGTGCCTGTGGTGTGACACCTTGCACAGTCTTGGTGCAGTGGGAAGGGGTTTGGACCTGCCTAGGCTCAGTGTGCTGGGCTCTGCTGACTCCCCATGGGAGACCTCGATTTGGGGGATGTGGGAATACGGGTGGCTTGGGAAAGAGGGCTGGGAGGTGGGAGGAGAGAGGAGGGAGGAGGGGGGGTTGTGGATAGCATGTGGACTGAGTAGAAAATTTCTTAATAAAGAAAAATGAAAAAAAAGATTTTTTTAAATTCATTTATTTGTTTAAAAAGAAAGAAAATTTAATACAGGGAAGTCTCATAAAGATTTCTATGGGAGCTAGGAGAATCCAGTACTAGACTAATATACTCTCTCTACACATAGTAAGACCTCAAACCTTATTTATTCTAACCTATATCTACCACAGAAAACTGCAGGAAATAATCCAGGAGATCAAGCCAAATTTTATCCTCTATTTTCCCTCCTTTTTGTACTTTTAAAAAACCCAATCTCTGTTATCCGTTACAATATATCACACATCAAGTATTTCAACAAAATCAGCTTATCTCATAACATCTTTCTAGAATATGATCAATTCTCACCAAATTTTCTCTTCTCATAGACTATGCTCCTAGCTTCTCACATGGCATACCCACAAAGAATTCTGATTATAAGAGCCAGAGGGATTGTAGTAAACAGTGCTATTTTCTATGTTTAGTTTTTCTTCAGCATGTATTAGAATTTATATTACCCTACCCACATCTTCAAACCTAAATGATCATATAATTTACATAGAACAGTGTCAAAATGGAATAGCAATTGCAAATTACATACTCTAACGTAACCAAATGGGTACACACAAAGTTCTAATGGCTGGTATGTGCTTGAAGAATCTTTCTGTTTATCATTGTCATGAGAACTGGTACTGCTCTGCCAGGACGTGTGTCAAAATGAGGGGAATTCTGAGTAGAGTTCTCAGCAATATATGTGAAGCATGGCTTCAGACAACTGAGATTAAGTGACTGATTGTTACAAAGTTGGGGCTTATAATTGATTATTACAGTGTTTCTTTGGAAATGTAATTCATATCATGTCATGATTCAAAGACTTCTTGCTCTCAAGATTTAAGCCCATGTTCCCTTCCGAACATGTCCTTTTTCAGCGTGTTCAAGTTCTCCAAGTGGAAAGATTTTTTTTAGCACAACAGGGACACTGCTGCTCTGGAATTTCTCCCTCAAAGTCCTTCTAGCTGAAATGATTTCCTTTCAAACGTTTGATCTTAGGCTACATTCTTAGTAAAGCTTTTCATGACAGCTCTACTTTGTAAATTAATCTTCAGCCTCACTTTATCTGTTATTTCTCTCATTTAAATTTATGTCTGTTTATTTTGAAATCAATAACTTACAAATATAAATTACATATCTTCAAATTACATGTAACACTTTTATACATATATATATATATATATATACTGTTTAACAAAATCAAATTGAAATATACACAATTATCCTTTATATGTGAGTTTATTTATTTGTATGTACCTGCACATTAACTAACCTAGGCTCATACGAGCTCACAGGGGCTCAATGGAAATGCTCAGATTTCCCTGGGAAGAGGAAACAAAGGTTTCCTGGATGGACTGAGTGTGGGTGGGAATGGGAACATAAGGGATCAGGTGATGGTGGGGTAGAGAGTACTGGAAGAGACCACTGGAAAGAGTCATTTCAGGATCAGATAGAAACCTGGTAAAAGGGAAACTGCAAGGATAACCCCATCTTAAGACTCCTAGCAATAGGGGATATGTAGCCTGAACTGGCCATTTCCTGAGATCAGGCAAGACTTCCAGTGGAGAGATTGGGACACCAATCCATGCACATAACCTTCCATCTGCAGTCTGTTCTGCATATGGTATATTCCAGGGTAAGTGTGGCACAGAGATTGTGGGAGTAGCCAAACAATGACTGGTCCAGACTGAGACCCATATCAAGAGAGTGAGCCCATCACTGATAACAGCCTGGAGTGTCAGGACCCAAAGACCAGATGCCACAGAGACCTAGGATAGAACAAACATGACTGGAGAAGAAAAAAAAAGTCAATGTAATGATGCCAAACGATATTCTGCTATATCCATAGATTGGTGCCTAGCCCAATTGCCATCAGAGAAGGTTCACACAGCAACTGGTGGAAACACATACAGGAACTCACAGTCAAACAGTAGGCCGAGTTCACGGAATCTTGCTGAACAGAGGGAGGGTGGTTTGTAAGAGTCAGAGGGGTCAAGGACACAACAAGAAAACCCAGAGAATTAATTAACCTAGACTCATAGGAGCTCACAGGGGCTCACAGAGACAGAACTGACAACCAGAAAGCCTTCATGGGACTGACCTAGGACCTCTGCATGTATGTAACAGTTGGATAGCTTCATCATTTTTGTGGTATTCCTAACAGTGGGAGCAGGGATTGTCTCTGACTCTGTTGCTTGCCATTGGGACACTATTCCTCATACTGGGTTGCCTTGTACAGCCTTAATACAAAGTGCTTAGTCTTACTGCCACTTGGTATACCATGTTTTATTGATATCCATTGGAGGCCTGCTCTTTTCTGAATAGAAATGGAAAAAGTGGATTGGAGGGGTAAAGGGGAGCCAAAGGAAGGACTGTGAGGAGAGGAGGGAGAAGAAACTGTGGTCAGGATATAAAATGAACAAATAAATATTAAAAATACAGTAAAGAAATATGATCAAATAAATAATTTCCTCTTAGAAAATGCCATAATGAAGTCTATCAGCTGTACAATGAATCTATGTTTAAACTAATTTAAAAATTAAGAGAATTAAAATTATTGACTAAAGTGGAAAAAATCTTGGATGAAATCACTTAGATTTTTTTCAAGATCTTAGCATCTAATTATATGTACTTAAAACCACTTTTGTTATTTTTATACAATTATTACTACTTTCATCATGGTTTTCATTTCTAAACACCAAGATTTAGATCAATTATTCCTGTGTCACCCATCTATTTTAGGTTTCTAAAATTACCATTATTTATAATATTCTTTTTTTATTTAATGTAGTTTTTATTCATTCTTTGGGAATTTCACATCATGCACCCCAATTCCACTTACTTCCCAGTCCCTTCACATGCTCCCCTCACCCCAGGAGTGGACCCTAAAATAAAAATTGAAAAAAAATGAAACAAACCAAAACAAACAAACAAAAACCAAAAAGAAAAACAAAAGAACAAAAACAAAACAAAACAGAACAGAACAGGACAAAACAACAATAATAACAACAAAAGAATAAAACCCTCTTTGCTCTTCCGTCTTCCCCACCTCTCCAACACCTCTTCATTCATTTTAGTGGCATTAGAAGCTGCAGTATGTCCAATCAGCTTTACTTGCCAATGGTCATTGCAATGAGTCACTGGTTTGGTTCAAGGTCTCTGGCTTCTAGTATACTATCATCACTGGATCTTCACTAGAACTCTTCTAGGATATCCTGAGGCCACCCCAAGACATTGAAATCCTGCAGTTATCTTTCTTTCACTAGCTCCAGCAGGTACTAGATGGGGTCAATGTTAGGTTTGGGCCTGGGTAGTAGCTGAGCTGGTATTTTTGATTTCTTAATTTATTTTGTTGTATTATTTTATTACTTTCAGTTTTCATAGACTTATTCAGTTGTCTTCTATCTCCTAGACCTGGACAGTGAAGTAAGTAATTTTGTATTCTCTTCTTTATTATAATATAAAGCATTTAAAGATATAAATTTATTTCTGGACAGGTGGTAGTGGTGCATGCCCTTAATCCCAGCACTCTGGAGGCAGAGACAGACAGATCTTTGTGAGTTCAAGGCAAGCCTGGTCTACAGAGTGAGTTCCAAGACAGGCTCCAAAGCTACACAGAGAAACCCTGTCTCAAAAGAACCAAAAAATATTTTTCTTTTTATATGATACATGAAGGAACATATGTTATCATTATATTATATTTTCAAGTTATTATAATTTATTTTGTGGTTTCTATTATAACTTAGAGGATACATAAAATTTGTATTTTTTACACACAGTTATATGAGAAATATTTTAGCAATATTTTATTGGGTTTCTAAGTTACTTCTATTGAAGTTAGAGAACACAATATGCATGACAGTAACTCTATTTTATGTTCCTCTTTTAGGTCAATAATTTTTACCATGCATAGTGTATATTTGCTTGAAAGTAATTTATATATTACCCTATCCGTTAGTGGGGTCTTGAGAAAGCCTGATATAAAGCATTTGTTTCTGTAAAAGCCAAAGAGAAAATCAAGTTGTGATTAAATACAGCTTTTGTTAATGGTCTATTGGTCTTAGGTGATATCGAGAATATTACAACTAGGGAAATGAAGTTGCTAGAGCTAAACCACAGAATTAGGTTCACTGATTAAGTTTCAAACAATAATAGATGACTCCCATTCTACATCAGCTGAGCAGGGAAAAGGGTGTTACTTCTGTGATTAGGTTAGGTAACCAAAGGAAAATAATGAATTGAATTGTTCTTACATAGTACTTTATTAGAAATTAATAATAATCATTTGTTCCTATATTCAGAAATATGCAGACAAGGGCATATTTATCAAAGGTTCATTACATTGATCAAATAGTTATTATTATTACTTGGTTCATTAATACATGTCATTAGATCAAGCATAATTGTGCTCAAAGCTAAATTCGTGCAATGATCAGTCTGACACATCTCTGACTTTGCAAGATTCACTGTATACCTATTATCAGTGAATCATTATCTTTCTTTTATAGCCTGTATTTTCTGCTTTATGAAAATGAGTGCTATGTCACTTGTTGTCCTTGTGATATTGCTGTTTATTACTGTATATCTTATATGTGAAGTTTTGCATTTAATATCAAAAGTTGAAGCTGGGCATGGCGGCATACACCTTTAACCTCAGCACTCAAGAGGCAGAGATTGACAGATCTCTGTAAGTTTCAGGCCTGCCTAGACTATACAAAAATTTCTAGGCCTAGCAGGACTATATCATGAGAAAGGCCCTGTCTTAAAAGACAAACGAATAAATAAACAAATAAAAACAAGTAGAAAAATAGAGGAAAATTGGCCTATAATTTTCTTGTCTTAGAAATTTATTTTCTGACTGTACCAATATTTGAATGAATTTACCACCTCACACATGATAACATAGTATTCTATCACTGAGCATTACATTTAGATCTGTATTAGACATTTCCTAAAGGCCTTTGGTTTTAATTAATTTTGATAGCAGCAGGTTTTAGTAAAGCAATTTGGGATAAATTGGGTCTATTTATACTTAGAATTAGTTGAAATAGATGTTATGTCCTCTTAAGATCTTTAGTGTGTATTGTTTATAGATGGGATTGTATGGGTTGGGAATTTTCTTTGGGAGAAAGGTTTTAATTAAACCGTCAATATATTTAGTTCTTAGATAGCATTTCTCATTTATAATTTTTTGTATACTTTAAAAAAGTTGTGTTCTTTTATTTTGCATTTTAGATTTTTAAATTTTTAATTACTTTTATGTGTATGGGTATTTTGTCTGTATATGTGCAATGCACCATGTATGAGAAGTGTTTGTGGATGCCAGAAATATACATCAGATCTCCTGGGAATGGAGTTACAGACAGATATGATCTAACCTGTGGGTGCTGGGAACCAAACTCAGGTCACCTGCAAGAGCAGCCATGACTCTTAAGAACTGAGTTGTCTCTCCAGCCTGTTGCAAAATATTTGTTTAAATACGCAAAGATGTGTCGCATTTGTTTAACTATGAAAAGATGTGTTGCATTTTTTATGTTGTAGAATATTTTTTAATGGCATATAGATGTGTTGTATTTGTTTAATTGTATAAAGATGTGTTGCTATTTTACCATGCCTGCAAAAGGCATTTGATTTGTGAAGTAAAAAGCTGAACAGACAATAGTGAGGGAGGAGATATAGGCAGGACTTCTGGGTGGGGAGAGTAAGAAAAGGGAGGAATATAGGCTCAGGGGAAGAAAGGAAAGGAGACATCAGGGAGATGCCAGTGACAAGCCAGCAAGCCACGAAGGAAGCAGAAAAGTAGGACATACAGAATGAGAGAAAAGTAAAAAGCCCCAAGGCAAAATATAGATGACTAGAAACAGGTTAAATTAAGTTGAAAGAGCTAATGGGACAAGCCTAAGCTAAGGCCGAGCATTTCTAATTAATAATAAGACTCCATGTATTGTACGAATTACTAAAGGTTTTATAATAAAAAACCTGGGGCCAGATATTGTGGTAAATGCTTAAAGGTCAGAGCGACAAAAGAACAAGCTGCTACCATGTTTTACGTCTAGGACTCCTCAGCCTGAAAAGCCTCTAGTTCCTGTCTCCCCATCCCTTATATACCTTTCTCCACCCAGACATCACTTCTTGGGATTAAAGGGGTGTGTGATTCCCAAGCAAAGGCATGAGATCTCAGGTGCTGGGATAAAAGGCACATGGTTCCCAAGTACGAGGATTAAAGATTTGTGCCACCACTGCTTGGCTCTGTATCTCTCCTAGACTGAGTCAATCTCATGTAGCCCAGGGTGGGTTTGAACTCACAGAGATCCAGATAGATCTCTGCCTCCAAAGTGCTAGGATTAAAAGAGTGTACCACCACTGTCTGGCATCTATGTTTAATCTAATAGCTTGTTCTGTTCTCTGATCTTCAGGCAAATTTATTAGGGTACACAATATATCACTACATCCTTGTCTTTATTTGGTAGCTGGTTGGTGGCCCAAATAAAATGCCAACTACACCAGACCCTAATTAATTTTAAAATTGATATACATTTATAATATATCCAATACAAGTAAGATCTATAATTAAATGCTTTTTATTTTTGGTATTAAAGATGAGATTTTTCCTTATGTTTCTACATTTGGCCTTTAACCTTCTGTCTAGTATTTACATAAATGTCTTCAAATATTCAAATTTCACTGATGTTTTTCATTTATTTTTCTTGCATCATAAATATCTGTGTTTAGTTCTCTTTTAGATTCTCAGGTTTCTAGTCTATTATTTTTTGTTATATCTTTAGATATATATGCAAGTAATTTTCAGCTTTATCCATTAATATTAAACTGTGGCTTTTATTGTTCCTACTCATACATTTACCTCATACAATGAGCCATATGTCAGAAGTACACTGCCTATTTCCCAATCACATTAATATTTTCTATTTATTTCCATGCCATGAATTTATAATTTAATTTTAAAATGGCCAAGTAACATGATTCTATATGATAACGCCTTTTAAAATTGTTGAAACTGAATTTATGATTCATAGTATGGCAAATTGTTATAGTATTTTTGTCATTTGAAAAGACAAATATAAAAACTGATACATCCGCAGTCAGTAGTTGACATCTTTTAACTTGTATACTAATTTTTATAATTTTCATTCTCTAATATCATTATCATTATTGTAATATAATATTATTGGAATATAGAACTTGAGTTTTGAAAAAGAAGTGAGTTTAATTAACTCCCTAAGAGAAAAACATATATTTGTATGGAAACTACTTAAATTCTGTTTTACTCTTAATATCATAAATTGGTAAAGAAAGTAATGGTAATTAAATTTTGGAAGCCATCAAAATAATAACTAAAAGTGCTTTTAGAAGTATATGCAATCCCATATGAAAGCAAAAAGTATCTATAAGGCAAAGGACACTATTAATGGGACAAAATTGCAGCCTATAGTATATAAAGAACTCAAGAAAGTAGACATTGACAAATCAAAAAATCCAATTAAAAATGGGGTACAGTCATTTTGGATTTTATGTGATGGCTAAGGATGTTGAAAATATTTTTAAGTGTTTCTCAGCCTTTTGAGTTTCTTCTGCTGAGAATTATATTTAAATATGTATCTCATTTTTAATTAGATTGTTTTGTTGTTGATATCTACTTTCTTGAGTTCTTTATGTATATTGGATATTACCCTTTGTCAGATGTGGAGATGGTAAAAATCTCCCATACTGTGGGCTGCCTCTTTGTCCTATTAAAAATGCCCTTTGATTACAGACACTTTTCAGTTTCATGAGGTCTTCATCAATCTTAGTGCCTGCTCTATCAGAATCACACATGATTGAGAAACACTTAAAGAAATGTTCAACATTCTTAGCCATCAGAGAAATGAACATCAAAATGACCTTTAGATTTCCTCCTGCATCTTTCAGAATGGCTGAGATCAAAAATACCAGTGATAGCTCCTGCTGGAGAGGATGTGGAGCAAGGAGAATACTCCTCCATTGCTGGTGTGAGTGTGCACTTTTACAGCCACTATGGAAATCAATATTGCAGTTTCTCAGAAAATTGGGAGTCAGTCTACCACTCCTGGGCATAAACCCAAAAAATTCTCAATCCTACCACAAGGACACTTGCTCAACTATTTTCATAGCAGCTTTATACATAATAGCCAGAAACTGGAAAAAAACCTAGATGTCCCTCAACCAAAGAATGGATAAAGAAAATGTATATTTACAAAATGGAGTATTACTCAGCTGTTAAAAATGACAACATGAAAATTGCTGGCAAATGGCTGGAACTAGAAAAATTCATCTTGAGCAAGGTAACCTAGACCCAGAAAGACAAACATGGTATGTACCCACTTCTAAGTGGATATTAGCAGTCAAGTAAATAATAATCATGCTACATCCCACAGACACAATGAGACTAAGAAACAAGAAGGGCTCTAATATGAATGCATTTGTCTACCTGGGAAGGGTAAATAGAATAGATTTTGTGAGCTGGGTAATAGTGGTGCATGCTTTTAATCTCAGCAGTCAGGAGGCAGAAGAAGGTGGATCTCTGAGATGGAGGCCAGCCTGGTCTATAGAGTGAGTTCCAGGACAGTAAGGTGTACACAAAGAAACCCTCTCTTGAAAAACAAAAACAAACAAACAAACAATATAGGTTCTGTGGTTGGACTGGGTGTCAGTGGGGGTAGGAATAGGATAAATGGAGTAGGGAGGGATAAAGGGAGATAATACAGGGAGAGATGACTGGAATTGGGTAAAATTTGCAGGGTGATGTGGGAACTTAGTACAGTAGGAACTCCCTGGAATGTGTGAGGGTGAGCCTAGTGAGGACTCCTAGGAATGGAGAATGTTGCACCTGAACTGCCCATCTTCTGTAATCAAGCAAGGCTTCCAGTGGTGGGACTAAGATACAAACTCAGGCACAAAACATTCAACCTAAAAATCTATTGTTTTCAAGATGTGCTGGGGCAATGGTGGTGAAGAATTTACGGGAGTGGCCAACCAATAATTGGTCCAATTTGAGGCCCACATCAAGAATCGGAGCTCATGCCTGACACTGCCTGTCTACCCAGGGACCTAGGGTAGAACCACACAGGACTGACAAAACCAAAAACAATGAAATGATTCCTAACAATTCTAATGATGCTCTGTTATACTCATTGATTGGTGACTAGTCAAATCAGCATCAGAGAGGCTTCCCCCGAGAGTGAATGGGAGTATATGAAGAAACCCACAGCTCAACATTAGGAGGAGAGAAAATACATATCGAAGATCTTCATCTGTTCTCTCCTCTCATAGTTCAGGAAACTCCAAGGAAGAGGGGGAGGAAAAATTATGTGAGCCAAAGGAATCTAGGACACCTAGAGAGCATGGCTTGTGGAACCAACTAAGTAGGGCTCATGGGGTCTCACAGACAATGAAGCCGCAATCAAAGAGCCTGAAGGCATCTACCAAATGTCCTCTGAATATATGTTATGGGTGTGGATGTGATGTTTTGGGGGGACTTCCAACAGTGAGAGATAGGGTATCTCTGACTGTTTTTCCTGCTCTTGGAAACCATTTCCTTCTACTGGGTTTGTTTGTGCAGCCTTGATGTGAGGGTTTGTGCCTGGTCTTATTTTATCTTGTTATGCCATATTTGGTTAATGTCCCTGGGAGGCGTGCTCTTTTCTGGGAGAAGACCAAGTGGAGCGAGGGGATCTCGGTTTTGAATTTCATTTTCCAATAAAAGGAAACAGCAGCCTAATTAGGAAATTGTTGAGCATGAAATATATGATGAGCCTTGGATTCTTTGTAGTGTCAGAAATATAAGTAAGTTATAATAAACACCATAGTAGTAATTGCTCAGAAACACCAAAAACAAAATAAAGCCTGCAAGCATAGTTAATATGTCAAAGAGACAAATGGGCAAACTAAAATAGTTCCCAGTGGCCAAAGTTGGAATAATTAAGCAATATTGTAAAGGAGTTTTTTAATAGAGTGTATGTTAAATACCTATGTGTCTATATTTAAGCAGATTTATTTGTAAGCAATATTTGGAAAAGAAAATAGTAATCTCTCATAAGAATAATTCAGATTAGCTTCTGCATATATGCTCTTCCAAGAAGATGGTGAGGAAAACCTACACTTATAATCATGGATGTGGCTTTCTACTAAGAAAAGGAAATATCTTTATAATAAAGAAAAATGATAAATATTTCCTCAGCCAGGGTATGTTATAAAGGATGTCATGCTTATAGCACAAACCCTTGGTATATGCTTTGAAAGGCGTCATGACTTATCAAATTAATACCACAGCATGGCGACTACACAAAAGGTAGATTCAACACTAAATAAACATTCTACAAATACTTAATCATAAAATTACAAATGGATGGGACATTCTGGTGATTAGTGAGAGAAATTGTTAACACATCCAATGTGTCTTGTTAGGTAGGAACTGTGTTCTCATTAGTAACGCCAGTTTGTTCATTTCTCTCTTGCAGAGGTCTACTTAGACTGGAATTAAAGACACATTGCAACCATTTCTTCACAAAAATCACTCCTAAACACTATACATTTTGCTTTTAAAATAATTTTAAATAGCTAAAATTAGAAGAAAATATGACATTATTCTGCATAGGGAGTTGTCACGCACACTGACACAGAGAGAGGGAGATAGAGAGAGAGAGAGAGAGAGAGAGAGAGAGAG
>CABHPP010136426.1:12095-30328 GCA_902168425.1 Peromyscus attwateri | reverse complement strand
TTTTTTTTTTTTCAAGTCCAAGAAAATTTGGTGAATAAATGGTTGGTTTATAACATAAAAACTAAATTATCTGGAGAACCATTCATATCTCTTAAGTTTTGTGCAGCAGTTCAATCCAACAGAGATATAATTTTAGACATATACGTAATTTAAATTTTTCAGTAACCACAAAAAGATAGCAAAAAGCAAAGTATGTGCTAATGTTTTATATGACCCAGTATACTCAAACATTATCATTTCAAATATTATTATTTTAACACGTAATTATTAGGAATGTTATTCATGACATATTTTTCCATATTAACTATTTAAAATACACTACAGATAAGCCTTTATAAATCAATTCAGATTGGGCAAATCTCAAGTGCACTGTGGCAGCATAAGAACATACTGTTTTAGAAATCAAAATTAATCCTAGAGAAAAGGACTTTTGTCTTCACTGAATCACTCTTTATTGCTCCTGGGATCATTTCCTCACATAGTCTGCCGCTGAAGTGTTGTCTCTTAGTCTCTTAGGACTTCACTATTAATGCTATAGCATTCTTCTGTTTTTTGATTATGAGCCTAGACTTTAACAGCTGAGCCATCTCTCCAGCCTATGCCATGTCATTCTTAAGGAATATTAGATATTTGTTTTACAGAATACCATAAAAGATGTATTAGAAATTTATGATGCATAATGCAAAATACAGGTCATTGTTCAAGCCTGTCTTAGAAGCACAAAAAATACAGTCATTTATTACCTCTGAGATTTTGTGTTTGAGTACTTGTGTGACAAAAATCACCACTATGTAAGAAACAACTCAAGATACCAAACTAAAATTGATAACTAGAATGTAAGGTTTATTTCTAACAGACATCCGATATGTAAATTATATGTAGAGCATTAGGAAGAAAAAAAATAAGAGGCAGCAGAAATGGCTCAGTCAGTAATGTGCTTTCATCACTTCTTGGCCTTTTGGCTAAGATCAAGTGTGGTAATGTGCTTTCTGAACAGGCATATGGGACCTGAGTTCAGATGTGGAACACACACATGAAAGTCAGTAACTCTAATGTAAAGATAAACGGGGGAGGAGGGGGGTGGATGAGGCATGTGAATTCCTGAAATTGGGTGTCTAGCCACTCTATCCAAATTATTGAGGTCTTGATTCAATGAGAGACCCCACATTGGTGTTGACATATGCATATGTGTGTTTACGTGTGTGTGCATGTATGTGTGTGTGTGTGTGTGTGTGTGTGTGTGTGTGTGTGTGTGTGTATTTGTGTATCTTTGTGTGTGTGCTCATAAAGGACAATCTGGAGTGTCATTCTTAAGGCACCACCCATCTTTCTTTTTTACTATTTAAAATTAATATTTTCTCATCTCAACATAAAAATATATTACAACTTGACAGCAATTCAAACTCATCTCAGAGGAACCTCTCCAATCGAGAAAATACCTCCATAATATTGTGCTATAGGGCATTTTCTTCACTAGTTATTGATGTGGGAGAACAGCTCACTGTGGAAAGTTCTACTCCTGGGCTGGTGGTCCTGAGTTCTATAAGAAAGCAGGCTGAGCAGGTCATGCATGACAAGCAAGCTAGTAAGCAGCACTCCTCCATGGCCTCTGCATCCTGCCTCCAGGATCCTGCCCTGTTTGTATTCATGCCCTGACTTGCTTTAGTGATAACTATCGTGTGGAACTGGAAGCTGAAATAAATAAGTTCCTCCTCAAGTTACATTTGGTCATGATATTTTATAGCAGCAGTAGAAACCTTAACTAAGACAGCCATGAAAATTGTACTTGTGTTTTATAACATATTCATTTATACAGCTGTCTCATTGTATTTACTATTTAGTAATCTAACAATTTCATCTTCAAATAATAAGTTATATTTTGAAATAGTAATATGGGCAGTTAATACAGTAATGTAAGTGAGAAAAACAAACTTGTTCTTATTAAAGCAATATAAGTTGTTTTACTTTGTAATTCGGACCATTGAAGTAGCCATTAAAATAATACCAGCAAACATAAAACTTGTTTTATTAAAATGCATTGAGCCTAGTTAGATGTAGTCCATTAGGAAGAATTATTATAATTAAATGGTCAGAATGTACCAATTGAAAACAAAATCTTTGTGCCTTTGTTTTCTATTCTAGTAGAATGTCTTCTGAGGAATGTTGCCCTTGCCTTTACAATAGTTGAATTTGACCTATATTTTGTTTTTGGGTTTTTTAAAATAATTTTTCTTTCCTGTTACATACCAACCCCTGTTCCCCCTCCCTCCCCTTCTCCCAATCCTCCCTCACCTACCCCCATTCCACTCCCATCCCCTCTTCATAGTGGGTAAGGTCTCCCTTGGGTAGTCAACACAGGCTGGCATACCAAGTTGGGGACAGACCTAGCCCCTCCCCTCTGCATCAAGGTTGAGTAAGGCATCTCACCATAGTGAATGGATCTAGAAAGCCAGTTCGTATACCCAGGATAAGTCTTGGTCCCATTGCCAGGGGACCCACAAACACATCAAGCCACACAACTTTCACCCACATTGAGAGGGCCTAGTTTTGGTCCCACGCAGGCTCCCCAGCTGTCAGTCCAGAGTCCATGAGCTCCCACTAGCTTGGGTCAGCTATCTCTGTTTTTTCCCATCATGATTCTGATTCCCCACCCTTGCACTTATAATCCTTCCTCCCTCTCTTCAACTGAACTCCAGGATCTTGGCCAAGTGTTTGCCTGTGGGTCTCTGCATCTGCTTCCATCAGTTACAGGATGTAGGTTCCATGATGACAATTAAGGGTAGACACCAATCTGAGTACAAGGGAAGGCTAGTTCAAGCACCCTCTCAACCATTGCTGAATGTTAGCTGGGGACATTCTTGTGAGTTTCTGGGGTTTTCCCTAGCTGCAGATTTCTCCCCATCCCCTTAAAGGTACACTCTGTCAAGATATGTCTTTCATTGCTCTCCCTCCCCATTTCTCCTCCAACTAGGCCATCTTGAGTCCTCATGTTCCCACCTCCCATCCCTTCCCCTCTATTCCCCAATCCTAATTTACCCAGGAGATGTTAACCCTTTCCCCTTCCTGGGGCTATCCATATGTGTCCCTCTTAGTGTCCTCCTTGTTACCTAGCTTCTCTGGGTTGTGGATTGTAGCATGGTTATCCTTTGCTTTGCGTATAATATTCACTTATAAGTGAGTATATACCATGTTTGTCTTTCTGTTGACCATATTTTGTTAATGCACTACATGCTAAGCTACAGTATGACATGTGCTAAGTAGATCTGAGAGTTTTAAAATTGGATTGTTTTATTTTTTATATTAAATCTGTATAAAATTGTATTGGTTTATTTGAATTGGTTACCATTTTATAGCAAGTTTTAACACTGGCAAGCGAGAGTTAATATATAAATGAATCAACTTTGTAAGCACCAACCTTTCAAGTCGTTCAACATGCCACGTGCCGTTTTAAACTAACAAGACCAGCTTTCCACAAAATCAAAGCACAGCGTGACTTTATGGACTGCAATAATATTGCTAACATAATGGATAAGGCAGCATTTTCTGCATAAAATCTTTCTTTCTTGGTGTTCATGCAGCTTTTAGTACACTACAATGACCCCATTATTCAGTTCCAGAATTAGTAGCATACTATTGTGAAGGACTCAGGTCACATTATGATTACTCATTCAACAACATTCTTAAGGGTTTACAAAGCAGAGTATTAAATTAAATAGTGTATGGCAGGGCTTCTCAAACCCACATGATCTTTGAAGAAAACTTAGTAGAGAAATGAGAAATCTTGAGCTAAAAGTAGGGTCTAGCAGAAAGAAAATGTGTTAGCTTATCATGTCCCTTTCTTAGGAAAGCTTGCCCTTTATTCCAAGATCGTGTCTTTCTGGTAGATTTTTGTTGTTAAATTGTCCCTTCATTTTCAATATGCTGGAATGACAGCCGATGGGTTTCCTTCTGTTTTAACTCTTTATCTAGAAAAAATATCATTTAGTACTGTATTTTAAAATGCCTCATACATTTTGTAAAGTCATTCTATGTAACAGATCAACTCCAAATGCAATTTCTGGCCCATTCCAAACTGTAGTACTTTAAAAGAAGAATACTACAGCTTGCTGGATTGTGGATGATGATCTATATTGGGGAGTTCATCTGCTGTGGCTGTGTTTGCATAGATAAAGCACAGCTAAGGGTTCATGTGTCCAGATTACCTATGGTGACCCTGCTCTGTTCCTCCTCCCTTACACATCCCTCCAGCCCAACAGTCCACACATGTACAGACATACATGAAAGACTCTACATGGAAACTTACACAGCTTTTAACCTTTTTCCCCATAAAGTCTACTAAAATCTTATGAGCTAACATAAATTTTATTTCTTCCAGAAATAGGTAGAATGATGGCCTCCACAAAAATGCTAACTCGCAGAACCTGTAACTATATGTTGCTTCATTATGTTTGAGGATTAAGATCTCAGATAGAATCCATTGGATGACTCTGAGATGGAAAGATTACTTTGCATTATACAATTGGTCCTGTATGAACATAATATCAAGGGTCCATAAAATTGAAAAATGGAAGCAGGGGAATAGGAGTCAGTGATAAAGAAAATGGAGGATGGAGAAAGTGGCCATTGACTGAATAGTGTGGGTAGATTACAACAGCTGGGGAAGGCCATCAGAAAGTTTCCCAGAAACTTTGCCAGAAGTGACAGAACCCCACCAACACTTTAATTTCAATACTGCATTCTTTTTTTTTCTTTAGCTCTTTAGGATCACTTTAATTTTCTTTTTTGTTTTATTAAGAAATTTTTTATTCACTTTACATATCAACCACAGATCCCCCTCTCATCCCTCCTTTGGCTCCCCGCGTCAGCCCACCCCCCAACCCCTCCTCCGAAAAAGTAAGGCCTTTCAGACTGAGTTCTTTTAAGCTAGTGAATTGTAGAAATGTGCTACAGATGGAATGGACAATGTGTAGAGTATGGGACAGACAAAGGTGCAAGAGAAAGTTGTACAGTCCGTTGTGACTCCAATACCAACGTTGCATTTGAATCAAACAGTATGAAAGTTGCTCATCTCAGCTTGTCTGATTGTTGGATCATCCTTTTTCCTGGCTGACACGTGCACCAGGATTCCCACCTGTCTTCTGGTTTAAATGCATTTACCATTCTCCTTCTTGGAAAGTCTTCTGATCCCAACTCTTCAGTCAAGTTATATACTTACTCCTTTCTTGGAAAAAAAAGGCCAAACTTCTTGACAGTTCTTCTCAGTCTTTTTGGTACCATGAGCAAATAAGATGTCTCATGACTAAGGTGTCAAAAGTGTCCTCAGTCATTATCTGTCTAGAAGTAAAAATCAAATCATCTAAAATATACATTACTTAATCAAACCTTGTGCCTGGGAAAGCCTTGTTTCAGAGCATTGATCAGTTATGAACTTCTTGAAGGGAATATTTTTGTCTTAGTAATTGTTCTAGTCATAATTTATAGCATGATGCATGGCATTTTATCAATAATTATCAATTTAAATGAAGATAAGTAAATAGCAAGTAAATTGTCCAAGATCACATATTACACTGTTTTTCTCTCTTCCCATTACTATCATCCAGTGAAAATGATATGGGCTGATATACCTCAAGACCTAGGTCATCTTGGTTTCTTACTTGTTATAGTAGTTTTGGTAATATGTCTCAAATCTGGCTTGTTATCTAATGGACTTGGCATTCCATGTGATAGGAATAAGCAGGGAGTAGCCAACTGTTTTGAAAACCACAGCATTGTTGACTTCTTCTCTTCCTTGATGCTCTAGTAGGTTTTGATATGTGGATTCTGATAAACTCTTGGCAATTTCTCTTACATCTGTTCTCTAGTAGCTGTTACAAGTAAGTGGAGACAGGATGGCACTGGGATGTAGTAGAAATAACATAAAACTAAGAGTTAGAGGCCCTGGGTTCCAATAAAAGCTCTGTAGTGGGATTTAGGGTAGTCCATTTAATGTCTCTCAGCATCAATCTCCTTGCCTGTGAAATAAGATTAATGATACCTGTCCTGCCAACACTTCAAGGTTGTTTTGAGGTTCACAGGCATTTTCCACACCATATAGCCTATAAATCTCCAGTGCCTACAGACGACTTAGAGTGTCTACAGTAAATTTAATATTCCCAAGATTTTAAAACTCAATGACTAGTGCTAATCCAATCAAACATAATATACTAAATGTCAACCCATGTGAGAATCTCTCTGGTTATTGATGCTAATGGAAGTTAGCATAGATTACCTAAAATAGGGGAAAGCCCTGATATTATTATATAATCAACTTTTGTTTTATCAATGTCATACATTTCAATACAAATGTAAGTTGGGTTCAAAATTAGGGAGATATCTTTAATTTTCATTAATTTGCAAATAACATTTTGGGGGAAACCTTTTAAATATAAGTTGGAATTTTCTTACATTAAATTTAAGCATAACATAATATGGGGAAACCATGTAGTTGGGAAACTCAATGGCATCCTGGAATTAAAGCACATACTTTTCAATGTTAATTTCATTTTTGCTTTGTTTTACAAATCGAGGGATGTTGTTTCTGGGTAGATATGAAACATAATTGATTTACCAAAAATGGGAATAAGGGCTTTTGTAAGTCCCTTCTTTAACCATTATTCTCTTCCAAGCCATGTAGGAACTCCTCTGTCTCTAGATTGGTATCCCTTCTTTACCTTTAAAAATTTTTAGACCTAATGAATTGTTCTGGCTCCTTAAAAGACCATGCAAAATCAGTATTGTCCAATGCTAACACGTTGAAATGTGATATTGTAATTACTTACCAAATGAACATTAATCACTACTAGATTAGAATGGAATTACCTGTTATATTCACATTAATAGTAAATGAGCTTTCCCTGATTGATGTTGTTGTAATGAATACAAAAGAAATTAATAATGAATGATCTGGCACTCACTGAAAGAGAAGTACTCATTAATGGCATGCCATCAAAAGGCAAGTAATACTTTATAATAAGCTAATGTTAATTAAAGAAACATCAGAATGAACTATTGAGTTACTTATATCCACAGTATAAAGATATTATACTGCTGGAATTAAGGTAATTGCAGTACATTTTATAAAAATTAATAATTACTAACCATTTAAAATATTTAGGAATCAAGTGCTTGTTTGTTTACGAAATAGCTGTGGCAGCTACTTATCTTCTTAACACAGAAACAATGATGACCAATAATAACCATTGCATGTAGTATACAAATTCCTATCATTTTCTTTGAAAATATGCATTTTACTTTTGCTGCATTTACTTATTTGCAATAGGATATTCTAGTGGACCTCTAGACTGTGGTTAGAATATTAGCTAATTTCTGCTTAAAAAAAAGAAACTAATGTTTTTGACAGCTTGTCTTCCTGATGTTAAGGACAATCCTAGTCAGAAATGATTGTTGGAAGTGAACTAAAGGTTCTATACATTGTTTCTAAGCACTACCTGAGCATACATGCATCAGTGGGGATAAAATGTCAGATTCTCTCATTCAGGATGCTTTGTGTCTTCAATAAATGTAATCTTTGAAATTTTATGAGGTAACATTTCTATGCCATAAAGCAGAAAGCTTTGCATTACTTAAGTTACCTGAGTAACATTTTTATAATTTTGCTGTAAGGAACATTGTTTAGAATGTTTGAGAATCATATTAAAATAACTATAAAACATGTGTCTATCAGAGTTAACATCTTAAAATATTATAATAAGTCTATCTTCAAAAGACTGAACATAAATTTTGGGGAAATACAAGTGAATTCTGCATTCAAATAGGATAGTATTCCATCAGTGTCATTCTCCTATCTTTGATAATGTGTTATGCTTAAGACGTTCTCATTTGGAGAAACTAGGTGAAGGGTGCAAAAAAAACCTTCTGTGTTATGCTATTTTATGTTACTATTAAAATACTCCAAAGTAAAAAGTTATTTAAGGAAAGAATCTGAATCTATATTTTAAGAAAGTGCTATCTTTCTTCTATAACAAACAGCTACTTAGATGAATCTAAAAGACTTTGTTGAGGTAGTTATAATTCTTACATGTATTTCTGACAGAGTTAATAAAAATTCCATAAATAGTCTAGTAAACAAGCATGTGTGCCAAAATATGCTATTGAATATCAAATACATAAACTTAAAAGATAGCTGCTGATTATTTCTTGGTATATTACAATGGGTCTGTAATTATAAAAGTGAACACGACACACAACCAAGAGAATTAACTGAAATTTAATTTAAATGCTTGAGATTTGAACATCCTTATACTGAGCTTTACATATGTTTTCATACAGGATAGATATGTTTTATCTTGATTTTGGTGTCCCATATTGTCTAGTACAATGTCAAAGGCAAACTAAGGTGTCTTCTCTAAATCCTAATGGGCCTTTACTTTCATAAAGGGAGCACCACAGTGAGGAAAGACTTCAGAGCAGGGATCTAAGAATAAACTCAGTAGTTGTGCCAGAGTGATTTAATGCCTGCTGTGACAATTATTATTCTTAATTTATTAATTTTAAAATTAAATAGCTGAGTTACAGTTGATGTATTTCAAATGTTACTTTTTTTCCCAACTATTTTAGTAGTTCACAAATAATGTCAGTTGTATCCAATAACAGTAAAATAAATCAGCCAACATATTACTTCTCTAGGCTCAATTTTATGTCAGAAAAAAATTAAATCTGTCTCAGACACACTCCATAACTGCTATTGTTTTATAAGACATAAAGTAAAAACAGCAAAAATGAGTGGAGCAGACTTTAAAATTAAGTATGTCATTGGCTAACTCTACTTCATTATCACCAAGAAATTACTGGAACACCATTTACATATAAAACATCAAACATTTTGATTTGTCATCAGATATCTTACATTCTAATGTATAAACTCTTTAGATTAACTTATTAGCCTATGTCTTCATTTACTTATTTATTTTGTTGATGGTAATAGTGATTAAACCTATTACCTCAGTTGCATTCAAAAGCCCATATTTCATTTATTGCGATGTTTAGTATATATTTTCCATTATATTGCAGCCATGAAATATTCCACACCTCATTTTAATAGGCCATTTGCACAGAGGAGATGATATTTGCAAAGAATTAGAAGAAATTCACCTTTTTTTTTTTTTTTGGTTTTTCGAGACAGGGTTTCTCTGTGTAGCTTTGCGCCTTTCCTGGAACTCTCTTGGGAGACCAGGCTGGCCTCGAACTCACAGAGATCCGCCTGCCTCTGCCTCCCGAGTGCTGGGATTAAAGGAGTGTGCCACCACCGCCCGGCGAAATTCACCTTTTAAATGAAATAATAGTTTCTGATTTTCTCTAACAAATGAGCTGAAGTTAACATTAATTATATTTGATATGACCAAAAAGAATGTAAAATTTACTAACAACTAAGAAAAGAAGAACAATTAACTAAGGGATCACAAGTGAACATGCTACTTTATAATTAAAGGGAGGAAAGTAGAATTGGTTTATTCTCAGAAAAGTGACTGCTCTTTGGTTTGCCCAACTGGGCATACCTTTCTACCTATGCTCCTCAACAGCTGGATTCTCATGGATGAATGAAATGACTTTCACATAACTTTGAAATGTGTGCAGATTAACTCTGGACTTCAGAAGCTGGTTTACACCTACATTTCTATATTTCTCTACACTATTGGAACCATCCAGCAGTTCAAAAGGTAGATTCTGTACACATTCAACACAATTGTCAAGTTATCTTATCTTCTACAGATTCTCATCCTCCCTAGGATACCATTCTAAACTGAGCTTAGGAGTAAGGGTTGATATTGTTCAGATGATACAAAAATACTATAACGCACATATAAAGCACTGAGCCTAGTATATAACTAAGCCTTTGCTGTTAGAAGCTTCATTTCTATTATCATTATCATGACTAATAATAATGAATTCTGGCTGTTGAAGGAATTGATTCTGTATCTCTTATCTCAGAGCCAAAATGCATTAAAGTGTCTTTCATCCCTTATGTTTGATGTTGCATTAGAAATACTAATAGTAATGTGTCTCATTTGTGTGTGGCCCTTTATAATAACAATTTAAAAGATACCTTTTATTGTGATATCTAACTAAATATCAAAAGGAGGTTTAGAAATCCAGAATTCAAAAGAGTGTAAATCAGAGAAGGAAATATTTTATCAATAGATTCTTTTAAATATTTTTTTCTGGTACCTCAGAGAGAATCTAGGTTCTTGTGCATGCTGGTTAAGTACTCTATGACTTAGCTGTCTCTAGCCTAGAAAATCTTTTTTAATTTACACTCAAGTCTTCTCGTGTCTCATATAGCTAACAATGTAGCTCTTGATAAACAGAATAATAATAAACCAGGTAGCAACTTGTATGTCCATACTCATTTGGGAAAGATCTAGGAATGTAGAGTTTGGGATAACATAAATCTGGCTTTGAAAATCAGTATACACAGTACAATTGCCAGTAGGTACATACATAGACTGTTAAAACACGAATATAGAATACATGATGTTATCAGTATTCAAATTTTTTGGAACTACAAAATTACTAGTGTTATTCCTATGTTTCATATAACTTAAAGTTAGAAATGACTCCAAAATACTTTAGTCTTATTAACATTGACAAAAATAGATTACACCTGGGAAATTAAAGAGCATATAAAATTCTAATGTGTACATATAAAACCAGTCTTAATCGCAATTCTCCACTGGCTAAAGTTTTGTGACCACAAATCTTCCCCTCTACCATTTGTTACAATTTTATTATTTGTTATTTTTCCATACATTGATTTCTAGTTTATATAGTGAGTTTTGAAACATCACTAAAATGAAAATGGGAGATTTCTTTTAATTACTCACAAGGAGAAAGTCTGTGGAAATAACAATCAGAGTTAAGAGGTGACAAATTTGGGGACTGTTCAGAAAATGAGTTAGCATGGCTTGGAAAACTGAAGACCAAGCATCAATAACCTAGGAAGTTTTTTTGAATGAGTTACACCCAATATTGTAAAAAAAAAAAAAAAAAAAAAAAAAAAAAAAAAAAAAAAAAAAAAAAAGGTGGTGGTGGCACACTCCTTTAATCCTAGCACTCAGAAGACAGAGGCAAACTGATCTCTGAGTCCAAGCCAGCCTGATCAACAGAATAAGTTCCAGGACAGCCAGAGCTATACAGAAAGTCCCTGTATCAAAAATAAATAAATAAACAAAGATTATCTAAAGCACAAAATTAAGGGTATTAGTTCAAATGCAGTTCAGAATATTTCCCAAGACTTCTTAAAACTTTTCCTTACTTAGTCAGGAGACCAGAAGTTCACTCTATAGAGAACTTATACTAGAAAAGCTCAGGATCTGGCAAAATTAGGAAGAGAAGGTTAGATGAAATAATTCAAACCTTAAAAATGAGAATAAAGTGAAAGAACATACATGTACTATGATAGGTCCATCCCCCAAGGCTCAGGTCCTTCTTTCTTTAAGGAATAGTGACTGAAAATATGTGCTTCCAAATAGTGGAATACATCATTTTCCTCCAGAGAAAATGAGGACTAATAAAGTACAAACTATACTGGTACTTTTGTTTGGGAGTCTGCACTCTGCACACAGAATAATATTGACCTCTTATAAAGCCTTATAATTAGAAGTTATTATTACATTTTAGTGCCTGAGAAATCTTGCATATGAATAGGAAATAAAGTATCATCAGTTACTTGATGAAATAAAACCAAAATAAAAATATAGAGGAAGAAAAGAACATATGATAACAAGACCTCTATGATTAACATGTATAGGAATATATGAGAATATATTGAAATGAAACAAAAAGACCATTTTTATTAAAAAGTAAGAGTCAAAGAACAAGCATGTGTTCCTGGAAGATAAAACTGTCATTGCCAAGCTATAAAATTAAATTGAAATTGGAGACTAAATCTTCAAGAAATCTGATAAAACAAAGACAAGGAAATGGACAATAAGAAGGAAAGAAAATAAAATTAAGGGATCACTCCAGTAAGTTCAATATCTGCATAAAGTAGTTACAGAAAGATATAGGGAAGAATTTATTAAAAATGTAAGAACATTTGCTAGGAAGGAAGATATGACTTTCATGACTGAAAGTTCCAGTCAAGTTACCAGCATAATATAAGAGGCCCACATCAAGGCATATTCTGTGGCATTTTACAAGACCAATGAAATTCTAAAATCTTTCAAAGAGAGGGAGACATTTAAATTAAGATGAATATATGTAGGTAGACAGGTATAGAGGGAGGAAGAGGGAGATAGATGGACAGATGTTGAAAGAGATGGATGCATAGATAGATAGATAGATAGATAGATAGATAGATAGATAGATAGATAGATGATAGATGATAGCTAATCTAGACCTGAACCATGGGGTAGACATCCCCAATTGATACATATTCAGCACAACTCCTATACTTAAGGCTCAAGGTACATCACAGAAGAGGGGACAGAAATATTAACAGCCAGAAGACTAAGACTTCTACTACAAGATAGTATCTTGTATATGTGTCATGAAGCTACACTTATGAAATTTCAATATAATGGTTTTTTAAACAAGTTCATTCTGACCACTGATACCAGTTGACACACCAAGGCAGACGGGTGAAATTTCACAAAGCCCTACCCCTAGATGAAGCACTATATATACACATAAACATAATTAATGAAAAAGAAGTTATGGCAATCTGAGTTTGTTCTCCAGAACCCACATGATGAAAGGAAAGACTTGATTCCCACAAACTGTCCTTTGACCTCCACCCACACTGAGGCACAGATATACACATACACAAATAAATAAATAAATGTAAAAAATGGAGCTTTCTTTTGTCTATAACACACACTAACTGAATTCTTGCAAGGAATGTACTACAACCTCATACTGTCTCTCAAGTGTTCTTTCTGAAAACCTAGTTTCAGTATAGTATTCACAGAATACTGTGAAAAGGGCAGGTAGTGAAAAATGGTTCTCAAGCCACATGCACACAGCATATATCAATCATTTTACATGGGACTGTTGCAGGACTGTTTTCAGTTCATTAAAAAAACTGCAGAAAATGTTCTGTGCTTTAATAAATTATTTTATTTTCTTCAGTGACTTCAAATCTCATGGTACTCAGGAACATTTCTAAAAAAGGGCAAGTATAACAGATATAGTTTCTGTTTTCTAAAAGGGGGTGGAGATTTCTCTCTTATTAATAATCACTGATTTTCATACAGACTAAAATATGTGTAAACATGTCAAGCCAAGGTTATCTAAATAAAACCAAATAAATTCAATTTGACCAGTGAATAATATAAAATAGCATAATTAGAGTCTTTTAATTAAACAATAATAAATTAACTCTTGTACACTTTGTAAATAGGAATAATAAAAAGAAAAAAGGAGTTTGGTAGAGACATAATCATACACAATAGAAACCATAGCACTTCTAAAATGTTGACAAACCTTAAAATCTTGTAATAATTGAAAGAAGATACAAAACAATTCATATTCTATATTTGTAAATATTTAGAATAAACAAACCCATAGGAATAAATGCATTGTGGTGGTTGTCATGGCAGTCAGGGTAAAATGTAGAATAGCTGCTTTAGAGGCATACAGTTTTCTTTTGTAATAAGAGAAATATTTTGGAAGTAGATAGAGGTACTAGTAGATAGATAGATAGATAGTAGTAGGTAGTGACTATGCATCATTATAAATACACAAAACGTTACTAGATTGTTCACTAGAAAATTGTTACTTTTCCTGGCAACATGGTATAATCTACTGTCCTTGGACATTGAAAAAACAGGCTGCAATGGAATAGCCATCAAACATGACCTAACAAGATACAGTAAGACTGGGTACAAATCGTGATATCAAGGCTGGAGGAGGCAACCAAATAGGAGGAAAACGGTCCCAAGTGCAGGCAAAAGAGTTGGAGACACCCCTTAATCCCCATGCTGGGAGTCTCACAAGAACACCAAGCTACAAAAGCACAAGGTATATGCAGAGGACCTAGATCAAACCCTTACAGGGCCCTTGATTGCTGCTTCAGTCTCTGTGAACCCCTATAAGCTCTACTTAGTTGATTCTGTGGGCCATCTTCTTGTAATGTCCTTGACCCCTCTGGCTTCTATAATGCTCCCTAGCCCTCTTCTGCAGGATTCCCCAAACTCTGCTTAATGTTTGACTGTGGGTCTCTGCATCCACTCCAATCATTTGCTGAATGAAGCCTCTCTGAGGACTATTGGGCTAGGCACTATACACCTAAACAGAAGTTCTTAATCTAGGATGACCTCATACAGAAAGGAAATTGTATGTGTGTCAATATATTTTTAATTTTCATAGTGCAAGTGGAGGTGATATTGCCGGCATCAAATAAATAAAATCCAAGAACTCTGCTCAGCATTCTACAATGCATAGGACAGGCCATCTAACAATGAATGATTCTATCTAGTATGTCACTAGTGCCGAAGTGAGAAAATCTTGCTGTAAATAAGCCATGTGCTTTGAATTCTCTGTGATGGCAAAGATATTTTACATTATGCTATCGAGTGTTGAGGCATGCAGCTATTGAACACTTGAAATATGGCTAGTGTGAATATAGGCCAGGTGGGATCCTGAGTAAATAAGTATGAATAACATGCAGCCTTCAGAATCAGAGCACTTGAGTTTGTAGGGGAAAGAGATTCATAATAGTAACTTACTGAAGTAGAATGTGATAGCATTGTAGTAGAGGATTAAGTCTACGTTAAATTCTGGCACTAGGGCTCAGACAACTATCAGTTTTCTAAGGTAAATTTGCTGAAGTCTATTAAAGTATCGATTTTTCTCATAAAGGATAACACACATGGCATGACAGCCTCTTTAACATTTTAATCAAGCTTTAAAATTAATTTTGCTCTGAGTAGGTAGTGGTCAATTCCTTTAACCCCAGCACTGGGGAGGCAGAGGCAGGCAGATGTCTGTGAGTTCAAGGCCAGCCTGATCTACAAAGCGAGTTCCAGGACAGCTAGGAAGAGAAACTCTGTCTCAAAAAATGTAAAACCAAAAAGCAAACAAACAAAAAAATTAGTTTTGCATTTGAAATAAATTTGCTGAGATAAATTGTTGAGAAACTTAAGTTTGAAAAGAAAGGAAAAAATATAGCTTATTGTGTCTCCTAGAAATGGCTGCTTAAACAATTACAATATCAATAGGCATTCTAATGCAGAAAGGGGAAACATTCTCACAGGGTCCAAACAAGACAAAGAACTGCAAGGCAACTGATGACTGCAGAGAGGGAGAATTAGTGTCTCCCAGGGTGAAACCCTTATTGGTTAGTCAATACAAAATGGCCAGTCCTGAAATCATATGCATATAAACAACAAAAAGGACTCAGCAGTTTTGTGTGTGTGTGTGTGTGTGTGTGTGTGTGTGTGTGTGTGTGTGTATGTGTTCTTTATAAAACAGTAATAATCAAAGAAAAAGAGACCATCTGTTTGAGAGCGAATGAATTTTGCTTCATGGGAAGTTTGGGGGTGGAAAAGGAAGAGGGAAGTGATGTAATTATATTTTAATTAAAATATATTTTTAAAAGTTGATGAGCCTATCTAGGCTGTAAGGATATTAAAATCCAAATCTAAAATAGGTTAACCATTGTTACATATTTCTTTGAAGCTTAAGTAACTCAATATTCCCCATAGGATACTTAATGATTCAAAGTGACACATTCTCTGTCAGCTCACTTCCCTTCCTAGTATGTTGAAGTAATTTGTATCCAAAGAAATATGTAAAAAAACTTATTAATCTTGAGTGCCAGAACTCACTAAAGGGAATCTTCATTTGTAAATAAACAAATTAGTGATAATACCAGATAAACAATAATATTATTATGGCCACAGAAATAAAAGGAAAACATTTATCAATTTAGAAAGGGAAGAAATTACATTAAATATCTTATTCTGCAGCTATTCTTACATGTTTTCTCTGTTCTCTGATAAACTATATTTGAGGGACAATTACTTATTATAGAATAAATTTAAATAATCTTCTTCTAGAGTATATAGTTTAATCCCCATCTCTCATGAAAATGAGCTGGGTTTGGTGACTTGCTTGCAAAGAATGGAATATACAAAGGTAAAATGAATGACTTTACAATTGAGAAGAAACTTGGCAGGTGCTTCCTGAACTAGGTGATACCAGTGATAATGCCTCTGTTATCAAGTCCTGTCTGACATGATGTGATGAGCAAGACTTCACCTCGCTGGTGTTCTTCCCCTAAACCTGTACCTTCTGCCTAATAAGGAGAGTATTCCATTCAAATCTTAAGAGGCATTCTACAATATAGTCAACTAGACTTCTTTAAAAGTGTCAAGGCCGTGCACAGGAAAAAAAAACTGAGAGATTGTAACAGACTTGACTAGAAAATCAGAAATGGATGATGAAAAATGCAGTCATTATGAGGTCTGGAACTTAAATTTAAATCAGAAAATGGAGATTAGTGGGAAAACTGGTGAAATGTAAACAAAATCTGTTAATAGTGTTGTATCAGCATTTATTTATATGTTCAAGTAAATGTGCCGTGAATATAAGATTTTGTCATTAGGAGAAACTGTGGCAGACACTCACAAATTGAACAAATGCTAATATTGATTTATCTATTTCTTTCTTGCTTTGTTTCTGCTTCATGTATTTTGTATTAGCTCTGTAGTTATATGCATGCACATTTATAATTATTATCATTTCCTGGTAAATCTACACTCTTATTTGTATATAATGACTTTGGGACTGGTAATTTTTTAAGACATACCTTATCTTACATAAATGTCACTACTGCTGCTTTCTTTGGATTAATTTTTATGTTATGAATGTTTTCCAATGTTTTTAATTTTAACCTACTTAGATTAAATTTGATATATATTTATTTTAGGTTGCATATTGTTAGATTTTTTTCATTGTCAAATCTGTCTTCTGATTGGTATAGACCATTTACATTTATGATAATCACAAATAAGCAAAAGCTTAAATCTCCTGTCTTATGTCCTCTTTTTTCTTTTACTTAAATCTCTTTAAATTGATTCATTGGTTTAATATAATTCCAATCAACCTTTTAGACATGTTTTCTTGACATAAGCAAGAGTTATCTAATAATGTACGTGAAAAAATACCAGCCATAGAATAAACAAAGCAGTCTTGAAAACTCATACTAAACTGGGAAGACTCAATGTCCCTAATATTAAGCTTTACAACCTAGCCACAGAAACCAAGATAATACAACATTAGTGGAGGGATATAGAGAAGTGGAGAAGAGTATCAAGAAAAGAAACCTATACCTAACCGATCAGTTTTAGTAGGTGGGACAGGGATTTAACACAGGGTCTTGGTGTATGCTAACGTTTAGTTTACCACTGAATTATACCCCAGACTCTGAAACTGATATTTGTCAGAGCTTAGCATGTAGGCCAAAAAGAAAAAAAAATCAACTGTAAAATACATGCAGAGTGCCTAGGTCAGTCCCCTGCAGAGTCCCTGGTTGTCAGTTCAGTCTCTCTGAGCCCCTGTGAGCCAAGGTTACTTGATTCTTTGAGTTTTCTTGTGGTGTCCTTTACCTCTCTGGCTCCTTCAAATCCTTTCTCCTCCTCTTCTGCAGGATTCCCAGAGCTCCGCTTAATGTTTGACTGTGGTTGTGGGTCTGCGTCTGTTTCCATAAGTTGCTGTAAAACACCTCTCTGATGACAATCATGGGGTGGGAACAGAGTTGGGGGTTGGGAAGGAGAGGCTGGGAGGAGAGGAAGGAGGAGAAACTGCAGTCTAGATGTAAAATAAATGAATTTATTAAAAGAAAAAATAGCTTAAATCACACACACATTACAAAAAAGAAAAAAAACAGCTCAGAAGAGATCACCAAATTAGACAGAAAAATATAAAATTATTTTAAAAATTACATAAAAGTGAGAAAAATGTGAGGAAATTCAAATTAATATATAGGATATTTATACATCTTTAAAAATGGCCTAAAAACAGTGAAAGTACCAAACACTAGAATGGATTTATAGAAAATAGATCAGTCTTTTGTTGCTAGTGGGACTGTAGTGATGAAGAGTGTGACAAAGAATTTGCCACTTTCCCATTTAAAGTAAACGTGGACCCACATATAACCCAACAGTTTCATATTTGAAGATTTATCTAAAATCTCCCAAGAAATATTCTGATGAGGTTTCTTCACTGCAATC